>VWPV01024133.1:0-20598 GCA_013389885.1 Geococcyx californianus | reverse complement strand
AGATGAAAGCGGACGGGGCTCCCTTGGAGGGGGTGGACATCACCCCTAAGCGGGATGAGGGTGTTCTCAAGGTACGCGGCGCCTGCGGGCGGGAGGGTCCCTGTGTCCCCATGATAACTGGAGGCGGGGGGGGCGATCCTTCCGTTCCTGCGGGCGCTTCATGGAGCCCGTTGTGTTCCCCGCGGGGGAAGGACCGGAGCTGGGGCCGTTCGCTGCTGCAGCGCTGGCGGTGCAGCATGAGCGGCGGCGCGGGCGGAAGGACGTCTCGGTCCCCCCGGGGCGCCGCCGTCCCGGGCTTTCCCATGCGCTGGCCACCCGCGGGCCTCCCGTGCGCTGCCCGCCCCCCCAGTGCGCTACCCGCCTCCCCGGGTCCCCTCAGTACGTTGCCGTCCCCGGACCCCGACGCGCTACCCCTCCAGGCTCCCGCATGCGCCTCGCCCCCCCGAACTCCCGGGACTCCCCCAGCGCGCCGCCTCCCACCCCTCACCCCCCCCCGCGCTGCTCCGCCTCCCCGGTCCCTCTATACGCTACTTTCCCCGGGCTACCTCCAGTGCGCTGTTCCCTCCGGTTCCCCCTGCTCCCCAGCCCCCGCTCCCGGGCTCCCCTTACTGCGCTGCTTCCTCCCTGTGTGCCGCTCGCCCGCCCTCCCGCGGGGGGCTCCCCGGTGGTGGCGGCGCTGGGTGGGGGTGGGCAAGGACTGAGGTCAGGCTGTGCGGCCGGCTGGCGCGGTGCGGCGGCAGCCGCATGGCTTGTTCTGGGGTCCCCGGGCTTGCCCCCGCCCCCTAGCGTGTGCCTGGGGCTGGGAATTAAAGATGGAGCCGCGGCAGGGCACACGCGTTCCGTGCGCGCTCGCGGCTGGCGCAGAGCAGCGCTGCCTCCCTCTGCCCGCGCTTGAGTCTCGGGAAACGTGGCTCCATCTTGGCGGGTGCCGCCTCTCGAGCCCGAGATGGTGCAGTCGGTGTGCGTGTGGCCTGGGGGAGCTGCACCCCAGGAAGGCTCCCCGCTGGCTCTGCTTCGGTGGGAAAAGGAGCCGGGAAGGGGCTGCGGGGGTCGGTGTGCGGTGTGTTGGGGACACCGATATCCTGGCTGCTTCCTTTTGTGCTGGGAAGCCGGTCGGTGCGGGGAGCAGAATTTATACCGTGAGGGGGAGTTGCAGTAACTTCCTCTGTCAGATATTTCCTATTTTTCTCTAGAAACTTCTTCAGTCTCTTTTGAAAATTTTATCCATCAATAGAAGCATTTTTTTTAACGTCAGGGAAATTCCGGAGTTACACTTTGCAGAAGAAAAGCGGCCCAGTAGCAAAGACAAAATTCTGCTTGTGCCCTTTCTGGCTTTAAATGCAGAGTTTGTCCTAGAGACGCAGCCTCTGGGCATCAGGGACCAGGCTGAAGACGTGTGCTTGGCTTCCATACGCGGCTTCCCCGTGTTTCCTGCTAAAATGCCCCGGTGAGAGGTGGTATTTTTGGCATGTAGCACAGTCTCCGGCGAGAGCTCTCAGCTGTGTGGCTGCCCAGGAAGCTGCCGTTGGGGGTCTTCCACGTGGAAAAAGGCAGTGAGTGTCTGCCCCCATCAGGCAGGACCCATTTTCTGATGGTGCAACAGAGGAATTGAGATGGGGAATTAAAAAAAAACAAAAAAAAAATTAACAGAAGGGAGGAGAAATACTGTCAAAAGAACTGAGGTGAAAACCTCAGAAAAGCTGAAACAGTGAATTGATAAGGCAAAACGGCTGTAGAGGTCATGAAGTCAAGCCTTCATGGATTTTGTTTTTCTAGTAGCTGCTGGGGTACAGAACACACTCACTGAAATCAAGGGTCTTAACTCTGAGCTAATCTACACCTGTTTTGTACTCATATCATCGCACTGTTTCCAGGAGTGGTGTTTTTTAAAAATATTTGTTCATTAGCTTTGTATCAGAATAGTATCCAGAGGGTTTTTTTACCTGTTATCGGTGAATGTACTCTCACTATTTCTAGTATAAATATTTGAGTTTAGAAGTAAACATATTTACAATCACAATATGAACAGGAAAATCGAGTTTCTCCCAACTGAAAGGGAAATGTAAACCTGTGGAAAATAGGGCTGCCATATCGAGTATACGAAAAAAATGCAAACAAATAATGTTGTATAAGTACTGAAGATGAGATATTTGTTACTTTCATGTTGGATATCTTGGTGTGACACTACACGAATGTGGCATTTGGGAAAGCTTGGCAAATTTCCTTTAAATGCAGTTGTTGCTTCAAAGCGACTTCAGATTGGCTGCTTTAAAATTACTAGTTTAGGGCCACTGTTTTATGTATGTAGTTCAGGTTGGTTACTAGGTTCACGTTATTTTGATGTGTTTCCTTTTTTTTTCTCAGTCTGTGGGAGTGGTTGCTTGAATTTTTGTCTTCCTTGGGGAAGAAGTAAATAGATTAGATCTGTAATGCTAATAACTGCTGGAGCACTGAGGTGATGCAGAGTAAGGGAACGATGTGCTGTGTGAGATGCAACTTCCCTTGTCTTGCTGAGCATTTGTCTCCCTAGGAAACTGAGCAGGTGGTAGTTTCTCTTGGTGTTTTGGTTTTTTAGTTCATTTGTTTTATCTATCCAGGGAGGTGCTTCCAACTTGTTAAGATTCTTAACAAAAACTGAGGTGCTGGCATTTCAGTCATAGTCAGTTGCAGAGATGGTGGGAGGCAAAGACAGCCATTGGTTGCAAAAGTCTGCTTCCTTCATTGAAAAACGTAATTGATACAGAGGCATTTTTATTGCTTTTCCTTAAAGAAGGAACATCAATCCATACTTCTGTAGAACTGCCCTTGAACAAATGTTTATCTTGCGTGAACAGCATATTTTCCAGATGTGTACAGATGCAAGCAAATAGGATCCTTAACTGTGTCCCTTTTGCTTAGCTAAAGTAATGCAGAGCTTTGGCTTGGAACTAGGTGCTTTCAATCAGTATTGCAAGAAACTCAAATTTGTCTTTAGGAATCCTGTTACGAGCCTTGCCCTGTGAGATATGAGTCTTATTCCCTATCTTTTATATGTTTCAGAGAGATTGGCTGATCTTGGTTTTTGTTTAGTGTAGATGTAGTTAATACTGGTCGTGGGAGCTAGGCTGGGGAACCTCTCGAACAAAACAACATCCTTGCAGCTGTATGCAAAATCGGGGTGCTAGCAATCCATGTCGGCTTTGTGGGGAGGCCAAATTTATACAATGTAATAATTATTTAAGTGGTACTGTGTTAACTGCTAGAACTAAGCTTCCTTGGGCTGAGATTCTGTGAATGTTTGTTAAACTGCCTGGTTTAACTCTAGTATATTCTCAGATTACATGTTAGAATAGGCTTTGCATGGAAAGAACCAGCTTGTTTTTGTGTTTGACTGCTTTGCCTATAACACTGAACCCGGGAGAGTAAGGATAGAGTTGTGGTAAAGAAGGTGCTTGAATAAAGAAAAAAACTCTTGCTTAATAATGCTTTAACCTGATTAAGTTTCAAGAACATTTAAAATTTTGTTGAGGAAAGGTAAGTGACATTGCTACTGTAGTGTTAGAGGATCAGTAAGGTGGTGCCAAGTGTTGCCAATTAAGTTCTCAGATCACAGCAGAGCCATCTTGAGCTTCCTGCATTTGCAGTGCTGATAATCTGTAGACAAAATAGTCCATCAGTTTCCAGATAACTGAAGTAAACTTGAAGATCCTTTGTCTGCTGATGGTAACATACATCTAAGTAAATGAAATTAATGCCCAACAGGCCAACTTATTTTTCATCATCTTAATGTTTTTCTCAGGTTATCAAGAAAGAAGGCAGTGGGACAGAGTCTCCTATGATAGGTGATAAAGTGACCGTGCATTACACAGGATGGCTTCTTGATGGCACAAAATTTGACTCCAGCCTGGACAGGAAAGACAAATTTTCATTTGATTTGGGGAAAGGTAATATCTTGTGGGTTTTGATCAGTTCTGATAATAACTGAGATCGTATTTCTATGCATGTGTTGCTCCATTGCATATTAAAGTTGCTATTGAAACTTGTTTTCAGAGCTTAATGTCTGTTCTTCTAGGATGGCTCAAAGATTTTTCTGAATCAGAAAACTATAGATCCTTTATAAGTGCCTGCTGAAGAATTCATGAAGCACTCCAGGGGGGCATATTTGCCCTGAAGCATAGTGATAAAGGGTAGTGACATGGACAGAATGTGCATTTTTGGGATTTTTTTTTGGCAGAAGTACTAAATTGTGATGACATACTGGGACAGGGTGCACAGGGGCAGCTGTCAGCTGAAGTGTGACGAAACTTACTCTCTTTTTCTTGAAGTTCACAAATTGACCCAAATATCAGTTGTGAAGCAGTGTGTCTCTTCATTATCAAAAGCCTTCATTTTTTGAATGCTAAAATCTGAACATCCTTGTTCCAGCAAATCTTACAACTCAGTCAGTTGAGTTCTTCCCTAGCAGTTCCTTTACCCGATGCTTTTTTTATTTGAGAGATAAATTCTGCAGAGTACTGAAACCTGATATGATATGAAGTGTACCTATTGATACAAGACTAATAGAAAGGCTGCTGGATTGAGTTGAAAGAAGCGGCAAGTAGAAGACCTTGAGTAAGAGAGGGGATTTTTTTTACTTGACGTTCCAACTTCTGTTTGCTTTTATCTTTAGAAAGAATACTACTTTCCTCCTCCTTTCTGTTACAAGTGTATGTAACTTTTAATTACCACTTATGCTGCTCTTTGCCAGCTGATAAAAGTACAGAGAGAAGGCAGCTGTTTGGAATTGTTTTCAAAATACAAGCAGGCAATCTCTCACCCTAAGACCTTCCTCTTTGAAGAGTTTATTGTTATTTCTTTGCTCTTGAGATTGTGCCAAGCACTTCAGCCTGTGTCTTGGTTCAGATGGTTTGTATTTTGTATGGGCAAGGAAGTGAGGTGAAGAAAAGAATCACCACATTTAGACTGAAGAAATTTAGCGAAATTCGGGCCCCTGGGTAGCTTAATAATTTGATTAGTTTTAAAACTGATGTACATAAATCAGAGTGAGCACAAGTCTTTCAGTATTTCTGCTCCAAAAGTAATGATGCTGAGTTTCACAGCTGATTGTGTCTTTTATCTTTGCCTCGCAATCATGTGATTGAAATTTCACTTGCATAGGTGAAGTGATCAAAGCGTGGGACATTGCTGTGGCGACCATGAAGGTTGGTGAAATCTGTCAGATTACATGTAAACCAGAATATGCCTATGGCTCAGCTGGGAGCCCCCCAAAGATTCCTCCCAACGCAACACTGATTTTTGAGGTAAGTGGAAAACTGGCACTAAAACTGTACAATTGAAAACTAAAATCACATTTCACTGTAGAAAATGTGTGATGTAATAACCTTTTGAAACAGGAATGTTAGGTTTTCAAAAGAGAAAAGTATGTTCAGTTGAGGTAGTGTGGGCAAAGCATAGAGTTCTAGTCTGGCTGCCACTGATCTGGAATAGCTCAGGTTCCATTATTTTGGACTTTTACAATATTTGAATGTTCTCTAGTGTTTATAGTTTTAATTTTACAGTTATGGAATGATTCACTGTAGGACAGTGCAGGTAGGGGGGAAGGTGGACTGTCGCAGTGGCAGACTCTGAAGTAGCTGAAAAAACAATATTGTTAGTCCTCTTTCTACTTCATAAGACTTAGATACTTACATTAAACCTTACGAAGTTTCCAGTAACAGAAAAAGCAATTAATGTCCTCTAATATTTCATAGGTTTTTTTGGTTTTTTTGCAACATTGACACAATCCTTTATGAGCTGTTTGGAGGAGAAAATAAATAATTACCCCATAGATTATAAAGCATATATGAACAGCCTTTCAACTATGAATTGTTTTCTGTAGAGCTAGGCATTTTAATAAGCCTTAAAGCAGTATAAGAACAGTTTGGATTCAGGTTGCTTGCTGATTACTGTACTGAAGAGTGTCTGTGCATGTAGGCTATGTTGGACAATCTTACCATTGTAGAAGTCATTTGTAAATGCTTGGTCCCTGTGACAGATTCAGCAGTCTTGAGTTTGTTGTCTAGGTAAGTTTTACAATTGCTGTGGAGAGTTGGTCTCCTTGGAGGTGAACTGGCTGTCTTGGTGAGCGTGGAGCCAGTTAGCTTGGGTATTGCATAACCACACCAGCAGAGAGCAGAATTTGTTTCCTAGAGCTCTTTAAAGTGTCCTCTCCCCACACCTTCCTCATAAGCAGGTGAAAATAGCAGCTGTCTCTTGTGTGTTACTTCCATAGTGAGAGTGGTTGCTCAGAATGCCAAGACTGGTGGTTGATTTTTTTTTTCCATAGATGATATTACAACTCTTCAGGGAGCATGCTCTGACAAACAGTCTAAACAGTTTTTTGGGAAGCTGCCTGTGATGGTTTTGTGCTTCCCTACCACCAAGGACAGCAGATGTCTGGCAACAACAAATAAGCAGTGCTTGGTGTGTCCTGAGCTGGGAGGTGAGATTTAGGTGGAACTTAAATCCAGAAAGTTTTCCTTTAGGTAGGAGTGATACCTGACTAATATGACTTTCAGGCACTTACAGCGTCTTAAGTTTCTGCTTTCTTTAGTCTTGCTCCTATGATTGCCTTAATAAACAGGGTAATTGTTCATTGGAATGCCCTGCCTAGGGAGGTGGTGGAGTCACCATCCCTGGAGGTGTTCAAAGAGAATTTGGATGAGGCACTTAGTGCCATGGTGTAAGTGACGAGTAGGTGTAGGTAGTAGGTATAGGTGTTGGGCCATAGGTTGGACTCGATGATCTCAAAGGTCTCTTCCAACCTTACGATACTGTGATACTGTGAACAGTGTCAGCATGGTTCTTTTGCAAGTGCCATTACCATACCAGAATTTTGTGTGAGTTGCCTTAAAAAAAGGACCCTCCAAAACTTAAAAGATTTTGTAGCTGTGTCATCACTACATCAGCATCTGGTTATGACCTGAAATTAGGAATGTCCTACAGTTGGAGGGTGGGGGTTTTTTTCCTCCTCTTACTGGTGTTTGCTTTTGCTGATCAATATAAAAGACTCTTCCATAGAATACTGTTATTCAGGTTTAAAAAAAGAAAAAAATACGGGGAAACCCTATATTGTCATCAATGGTGTGTTGTGGAGTATTTGTCTTGTTTAGGGCAGTCTGAAGAGAAAGACAAGAATATTATTGGTTATTATGTATCCATCAAAATACAAAGTGGCAGTACTCTTGTGCTGGTGATACTCAATTCCTTTTGCATCCCGGGTATGTTAAGTCCAGTGCCGTGAACCTCCATAGCTTTAGCCTTGAACTCTTTTTTTATTTTTTTTAAAATGAGGTACTTAGTCTAAACAATGCTGAATATAATGGTTTGATCTTTTGTGCTGCTTTTACTATTATTTTACTCAAACATAGGATAGCAAATGATTTTTTTTGTCATAGCAGCAACAACTTTCTTTTGTGACTAGACTATTTTTCTGTCTTGTCATGGTACTCCTGTTTCAAACTATGACATCAATTACAGACTTGGGGGAGGGCATGTGAAGATTCAGGCTGGATAGTTCCATTAACACCAGCTCTTTAAGATTCTGAACAATTTATTGCAGCAAGACATTTAAATTAAAGGTGGGCCAGATCGTGGTTTATGGGTTTTATCATTCTTCTGGAAATAATTCTTTTTCTGAAGTGATCTCACAATATACAATTATAAAGCAAGACTAGAGGGGAAGACATAGTAGGTAAGAAGAGGATGCTAACTCAATTCAGGCATGCAAGGCAAAATGACACAGAAATATAGAAGCTATTGTCCTGTGACACAAGAGAAGGAGGATGAAGAAACAGATGGGGAACAGCTAAATATTCTTGAATTTGTTTTAATATTGCAGGAAAAGCATTTGGAATCTGTTTGGGCTGCATTTCAAGCACTTTGAGATTGATCTGAGTTTGACTATATATGGAATAAGGATAAGGATTGCATCTTGTAATTTTCCTGCTCCTTTTTCCTTGCCTTACTTAGAAACATCCCTGGCCCTTGGATGCAGTGATAGTACTGGTGATTCTAGTTGGCCGTAGAGGAAGAGGGTGTTGTGAGAGCTGCTGATCAGCGTGTCAGCACTGCAGAGTGGCAGCTAAAAGCAAATTCTTCCTGGCTTAGTGTCTTCAAAAGTTATTTTCCCTTATATTGAAAATACAAACAAGACCTCAAGTCCAGAAAACACTTTCTGTACTTCTGCCTGCAGACATTAGCAAAAATACTACTAAAGAAGCCAATAGAATAGTTTTCTGCAGTAGGCCCTAAATGTTGTGGCTCATGTAAGCTTTATTCATAGGCCAGCTTCACAGTCCCTTCAATTCAAGGATAATTTATGGTATTGGGAGATCAGGATTACTGGAGGAAAAAGCTGTAAAGGTTTGAATGTAATCTGAAACTCTTCACTAGGTTTCCATCCCATATCTACTGAATACAGCATCTTCACAGCCTTGGCTATCTCGTATGTTACAGGGCATTAAGTTGGATAGTGGCTATAGTTTCAAAGATCTCTGGAGAACAAATTCTGTGGGTGACTGAATTGATGTGATGAGAATAAATGCAATGCTTTTCTTCCCTCCACAGATAGAACTTTTTGAGTTCAAGGGAGAGGACCTCACTGATGATGAAGATGGTGGCATCATCCGAAGAATCCGTAAAAAAGGGGAAGGCTACTCCAAACCCAATGAGGGTGCACTTGTAGAGAGTAAGTATGTTACGTAAAGTAGTAAGTGAGTTTACCATACTGGAGAGCAGAACCTTTTTCCTCATGTACAGCTCCTTGCCCTGAGAAAGAGGCATACGTGGCTCCTTTTTCCTTTACCAAGTAACTTAGCAGCCTAGCATAAGCTTTCATTCTCATTTCTAATGAGGTTTACATTTTCAGGAGCAACTGTGTCCTCCAGAGATACTGAACCTGATAAAGTGCTTATCTGATCACAGAAGGTTGATGAGTCTAATAAAGTATTTTCATTTGCTGAGTAGCAAGAGTGGAAGAAATTCTAGCACTTGCTGTATTAGTTAAAAAAAGCAAGAGTTTGAGTTCAGTAGTGGAAGTCCTGTTTGCTTCCAGTAACCACCATGCACAGGTAGCTGTTAAAAAGTAAGTGGAGACTTTATCACTTCCTTTGTGAGGTCTGACACAAAAAACCCAAGACTAGCCCTATAGCTTGTGAACCAAGAGTGGGAGGGCAGAAACAAAGAGGTGGTTATAAAATATGTTTTAACCTGTCACAGTGAGACAAAGCTCAACTCAAATCGCTTCACTCAGTACCAGTGGACATGTGTTTAAATACAGACATTTCCTTACTCTCAGTTGGAAAATGTCAGTGTGCAAGACTGAACAGTGAGTTAACATGAAGTTTTGTGTGAAAGGGAAGAAATCAGCAACAGAAACTTTTCCATTATTGCCTGAGGCTTATGGTGAAGGGATCCCAGAGATTAAGTCAGTGTTCAGAAGAACTCGTTTTTTATCAGTAGAAGACGTGAGAGCAAAAACAATGGAGATCCTCAATAGCCCTGCAGAAAGTGGTGTGCAGAATTACTTTGCGTTGTGTGCAGCTCTGTGTCAACTCAGAAGGGCACTGTTGTGAAGGTGATCATAGTTGATTTTCTTAATTTGTTAAATAAAGAGAGTTACAGGCACAGGCATGGGTTTTGTGTCAGACCTCGTATTACCTGTGCTACCTGCCCCGTACCATACCTAGATGTCTTCTGATTTTTTTTTTTTTTTTTTGATTTTTGTTACCAGTCCAGTTTGAAGGCCGATATGGAGATCGTGTTTTTGACAGACGGGAATTGCGATTTGAGATCGGAGAAGGTGATAACTATGATCTTCCACATGGTCTGGAGAAAGCAATTCAGAAAATGGAGAAATCGGAGGAATCCGTGTTCTATCTGAAATCCAAGTATGCTGTTTCTGATACTTTGATGCTTGAAGGTCTAACAAGAATGAAGTGTTTTGTTATAATGCGTTTCAGATTTTTTCAGTGCTGTAGTAAAAACTTTTAACAGCTCCAAAAGTTTGATGTACGAGAAGTATGGAGCTAAGATCACTTTGCCCCACTAGGTTGTGAAGTAGTAGCACTCCAATAAATATCTGCTTTAGTCTTTATAGTCATAATGATCTCGGTCAACATTAAAAAAATGTTGCTCTCCAACGTAACATGATCTTAATGAAACAGTATTTGCTGTGCAGCAGTGCATCTAAAGATAGCCAAAGAACAGTCTCAGAACAGGAAAAAAAATGGTTTGATGAGCCTTCTGAGCAGTCCAGCGTGCCTAGGTGGGTAGTCCTTAGGTGATGTGGCTAGTAAAGAGTATCAGAAATCCTGTGTTTTGAAAACATTCGCTGGTATTCTGAAAGCCATTTGGAAAAGGCCTTGGAGATTCCTGTGAGAT
This sequence comes from Geococcyx californianus, assembly GCA_013389885.1. Lineage (NCBI taxonomy): Eukaryota > Metazoa > Chordata > Aves > Cuculiformes > Neomorphidae > Geococcyx > Geococcyx californianus. Next base: position 10,197 of record VWPV01024133.1, on the reverse strand, counting down.
ACAAGGCAGAGTTATATAGAAGTCTTGGACCATTACGAGTACTCTAAAATGAAGAACTGAGATGTATGACTGCCCAGTATTGTAACCTTAAACAGTCTTGGATATAAGCAGAATTTTTTCTGTACAGTGAGAACACTTCTGAAACAAGCGGAGTTCGCATTGATTTCCATTGAACTTAAATTCATTACAGTTTTTAAGTTTTTCAGATTGGAACTGAACGTCATGGGAGAACAAAAGCAGTCTGATCTCAAGGGTTTTCCTGCTAATATGCATCTTATCACTGACGCTGCAGTGCAGAACCTTTGTATCAGCATTTGCTGTTAATCAGCTGGTCAGCAGCTGTTCACTTAATCTCCATATTTATTGTTGTCGTTGCTATTCTGAGAAGAGTACTAAAAGACAGGTGCTCTGAAGGAAACATCCAGTCTCAGGCCATGAATATAAAGTAAGATATGTATAAATTGAAAGTATGGGGTTTTTTCCTTGATGGAGAGAAAACTTGCTTTTTCTTCACATAAGCTAAAAAAAGGGGCAGAAAGGTAACTAGAGATTCATGGAATTAATCCCAGGTTTCTCCAACTCTCTTCTACCTTGTGCTTGCTAGTTTTACAATAGTACCCAGAAGTCTGCAAGCCTTTTTGTCTTGTGATAATGCTATATAGACATCCCAGCCTCCAGTTTCCTATGTAGCAAATACAACTGGCTTAATTTTGGAAATATTTTTTGGTTTTTTTTCTTCCTCTCACCCTACCTCTGTATCTTACAGCTATGGTTTTGGAAGTGCTGGGAAGGAGAAATTTCAGATACCTCCAGATGCAGAGCTACAGTATGAAGTGAAACTCAAAAGCTTTGAAAAGGTAGGAATGAGAGATAAAGCCCCTGAGAGATTGGGAGGTGGGGGAGGAAGTGTAAGTGCAGCTTAAACAGGGACACTGGAATCCATGAATGTTGATCTGAAATAGGAAAGCCACTGTTGCCAGAGGTTATGACACACTGGGACCTCTTGGATGAAGTTGTCCTTGTTCTTAATGGTCCCTGTCTGCTGCCATCTGTGTCCCTTCTGCTCTAGCCCAGTTTTCAGTAGCAGTGCAAAACTCTGCTTTGCCAAACCTATCTAGTAGACCATATTGGTAGAGTGAAGCAGCATAGCCACTTGTTTCCCTAGAATTTGTATCACTGCCTTAAGTGGTTCTTGTTTGAGTAGGCCAAGGAGTCTTGGGAAATGAACACGGATGAGAAGCTGGAACAGAGCTGCATTGTGAAGGAGAGAGGCACTCAGTACTTCAAGGTAAATTACAGTTGGCAAGTAGTTACATTACTTAGTCCGTGTCATGAGCTGATAATGATGGTTAAGCTTCTGTCATTTCAGAGTGATGTTATCTGTTAGAGCTGTTTTTAAGGTATGCCCCAAAGTTATTTGTACATACAGCATAGTTGCAAGGTTACAGTATTTAAGTTCCTGCTGTGGGATACTGCTTTGAATTAAAAACATTCATTTGGGTAGAGGTGTGTGGAGAAAGCTGTTTCAGGCAATTTGACCAGCTAAAGACAGACTTTCTCATGATCTTCGTGACACAGCAATAGTTGTGCTCTTCAGAAAACACTTTGTTTTCTCTCAAAAGTTGAATATAAGGTGGAATTACAGAGTTGAAGTGTCAATGCCTGCCTCTATCGCTAGTCTTGGTGGGGGAACCAGTAGGTATTCAAAAAAATATCCTGATCCTGTGCAGGAATGGCTTTCAGAAGTAGTATATTTTTGATGATACAGGTTTTTTCTGTTTACTCTGAGTTATTTTCACAGATGCATTGCTCAAGGTTAGCAGAAGGGACATGAGGGAGCTGAAAGTTACAGTGATGAGCTGTGTGATAATTGAACTGCTTTGTTTACAGGAGGGGAAATACAAACGGGCAGCATTACAGTATAAGAAGATCGTGTCCTGGCTGGAGCATGAATCAGGGCTCTCAGATGAGGAGGATACAAAAGCCAAAAGCTTGAGGCTTGCTGCCCACCTTAATCTAGCTATGTGCCATCTCAAGCTGAAGGAGTACTCCCAGGCTGTGGAGAATTGCAACAAGGTAGTAAGGATTTATTTATTTTTAAACTGCAGAAGCAGTCTGACAGTTAATCTTGTTTTAACAATTTGAGGAACACCAGGCCTCGTGTTTGGCCTTTCTTATCAGCTGGCAGTTGGGTAGTACTGGACACGCAGTGTGAAAATACCCAAAAGGTTATTTTTGTGATTACTGTCCTTTGATCTGCTACTCATTTACTGCTACATTGAGGATATTCAAGTAATTAGAAACACTGAGATGTCTTGAAGGTTCTTAGTTGGTGGAGGTCTTTCAAAGAGATGGAACAGAGCCAGGACTAAATCCTAGACTTGCTCTTTCTCTGTATTCGACTCACCTCATTAAGCCCCGACAAGACTCATAAATCTACGTCAGAAGGTAGAGCTTCTAGCAATTTCTGATGTTTTGACTGTATATTACTTGAAAAAAATATTCTTGAACATGGAGGGCTTATTTTGTTTTGTGGGGGTTTTTTTTTATTATTATTAATGCAGGCACTTGAATTGGATAGCAGCAATGAAAAAGGCCTCTTCCGACGTGGAGAAGCGCACTTGGCTGTCAATGACTTTGAATTGGCTCGGGGAGATTTTCAGAAAGTGATACAACTTTATCCAAGTAACAAAGCTGCCAAAGTGCAACTGGTAATTTGTCAGCAAAAAATACGGGAGCAGCATGAGAAGGAGAAAAAGATGTATGCCAAGATGTTCCAAAGGCTTGCAGACAAAGACGTAAAAGTAAGTTAACACTGACTGCAGAAGACTACAAGAGGTAATGTAACATGTTAGGCAAGGAATACTGGTTTAGGTATTCAGCTTACTCCTATGTACAGCTAAATGTAGTGGGAGAACACTCAAAATCATAGAATGATAGAACTGCTTGTGGCAAAAACCTTTGAGATCGAGTTCAGCCGTACCTGCCGACTACTAAACCACATCCCTGAGAAACTCATCTACCTGTCTCCAGGGATGGTGACTTAACCACCTCCCTGGGCAGCTCTTGCAGTGCCTGATAACCCTTTCTGTGAAGACATTTTTCCTAATGTCTAATTTGAACCTCCACTGGTGCAACTTGAGGCCGTTTCCTCTCGTCCTATCGCTGTCACCTGAAAGACCAACACTCACCTCACTAACGGCCTCCTTTCAGGCAGTTGCAGATAGTGATAAGGTCTCGCCTCAGCCTCCTCTTCTCTAAGCTAAGCAACCTCAGTTCCCTCAACTGCTCCTCATGAGACTTGCACGATGTGCAGTCTTGTTTTAACAAGACAACTAGTGGTACCAAGCATTGTGCAGAATGCTTTTACTTACTTCAGCTGATTTTGCAACAGACCAGTGTTAATTAGAAAGCCATTGAAATAATGAGATGCAAACATGACAGTGTCCAAGAACTGAAAATAATGCCTATTCTCCCTGAACTGGTCATTACTAAGAACAGTCTGTGGTGCTTGGGAGGCCCATCTACTGAGACCTTATGCCTGTTGTATAGATGATGCTGCACACCATCTTGCTTCTCATGGAGACATTAAGATGCTCTCCTGTCTTTAATGACACTTCATAGCCTATGACATTTTTCTACCATGTGGATGGTTTTCCTACTTAGCTAGTAAATACTACTTCAGTTACAACTTTTTTTATAACCTGTTGCTACCAGCTAGTTAGAAACATTAAAAGTTACTGGTGAATATCACATATTCTAAGGAAATGTTTGTTTTCCTTGAATCTGATGGTCCAGGAAGGGTGAGGTAAACCTGTAATTTCCACGACAAATCTGGAATTCATATCAGACTCAGATTTTCTCAGTAACATTGGAGAGTGCAGAAACTTGCATCTTGTGAGGTTGTTTTCAGATATGTGTCTTGTCTTCTGAGAATATGCATGGAGAGTCTAAAACATTGTCAGATATTGGTATGTCTGTTCCCTGTGGTAAACCGTGTCAGTTGGTTTGTCCAGGAGCCCACTGTCCTCAGATAAAACTGTCAGCTGACCAATTTTCTACATGAAACACTTCACAAACCTCTTTTTCTCCCCCTTCAGCCTTTCAAAGTGAGATATATAGGAAATCAGTTTATCTCCCAGAGACAACACATTCCATTCTTCATCTCTTGCTCTGCTATAGTAGTCATATAGTAAGCATAGGGTAATCACTTCTGACTGACTGGATGGGTGGGAAAACTCTTCTGTTTGTGGCTTTTGCTTGGGGGTTGTATTTGGATTTTTTACCTCTTCAAAAAGTAGCAGTAGTTCATGGGTCTGGTTCTTCTTCTCATGGAGGAATGTAAATCAATACGTAAATGCAAACATTCCCCACTGCTTCTGTGTGAAAGTTTTACTGTCCATGTAGTTATGTATCTGGATAAAGCAGCCTGGTAACAACAGTCCTTGCTTGTTGCAGCATGGAGGAACGTATTCCTTTTTTTCAGATATTGTCCTGCATAGCCATGCTACCTTAATTTTTGTAGGCTTTAGTGAAAAATCTCAGGAAAGCAACTAAACTAGGATTATTTCACTGTTGGGCATCCTCACTTTTGAAATTACAGGTTTTAATTGCCGACTGTGCGGTGGATGTTCCTTTTGGCTAGCACAGGTGCTGGAGAGCTGGCTTCATCCACTAGGTATGGGTCACAGCAAGATCTGCACTTCAGTCAGGAAGAATTGATGGCAGAAATAAGCTATTTCAACAAAAAGTACAAAAGGCCTGTCTTCCTGCTTTTCAAAATGTACACTTCAGTCCCTAAGACAGAATTGTGTTCTTGGCAAGAGGCAGACTCACAGTCTTTGCGTTGCAGACTGGCTGGAATACTGCAAATACATGGCACTAGTTCCAGTGTTCCTAGCTGCTTCAGATAGAATTAGCATACAGAGTCACAGAATGATTCAGGTTGGAAAAGACCTTAAAGATCATCCAAGTCCAACCATTAACCTGACACCACTAAACCACATCCCTAAGTACCACACCTCCCCATTTTGTAAATACCTCTGGAGATGGTGACTCCCACTTACCTGGGCAGCTTGACAAGCTTTTTGGTGAAGAAACTTTTCCTAATACCCAATCTGAACCTTCCTGAAGCAACTTGAAGCCATTGCCTTTCATCCTATTGTTAGTTACTTAAGAGGCCAACACCCATCTTGCTACAACCTCCTTTCAGATAGTTGTAGAGAGCAATAAGGTGTTCTTTTAGCCTCCTGCTTTCCAGACAGCCCCAGTTCTGCCAACGACTCTTCATAAGACTTCTTCTCCAGGCTCTTGACCAACTTTCTTGGCAAGCTTTGTTGCCCTTCTTTGGACGCTCTCTAGAACCTCAGTGTCGGGGTTGTAGTGAGGGGCCCCAAACTGAACGCAGTGTTTAAGGTGCAGCCTCACCAGTGCACAGTACAGTGGCACAATCACTTACCTAACTCCTGCTGACTACCATTCATTCTTTTCAATAGTTAGATGGTCTTGGGAATTTGCATATGTTTACATTAATTTTTGTCAGAGCCATCTGACCTACTTCAAACTGATGTGATTTTATATGAAAAGGGATCAATGGAATGTGGAACTGTAAACAAATAATCCCTGCTCCCCAGGTCAGCCATGGGGATTTTTCTTGAAAGAAAATTCATTTTACTATTAATTCATTTATCATGTTGCTTTGCTCTTACCTCCAGCAGTTCCTGTATTAGTGATGGTGGGAGAAGTTCAGGAGTTCTGGAGAAAAGGGTTTATTTACCAAATGTCTTCTGGTTGCAAAGAAGGCAGCTTGAGCTTGGACTGTAGCTTTGAAATGCCTGACATGCATATTTTATGGTCTGTTGGAAGTTCAAAAGCCTCTCTTGAACCAGTAGCTCTTTTCATGAATTTGAAGAGTTCATGTATGTAAATGTAAATTTTTACAGGTCACAAGGTTTATCACTTTGTCTTAAGCCCATAATTGCTAGCTAACAGATTTTCTGTGGAGAGGAGACTACTCTCAGGTGCTTCACAGGATGCTCCTGAGAATGAGAAGTTGACTCTGGATGCCTGAATGTTCTTTTGGCTGTAGTTTCATGTTGCAGCTAAGTTGATGTAAAATTTTGGTTTGAGGATTCTGCCTCTTTTCCCCCTCCCATTACCCTCTCCTAACAGTGGATGCTTATGTCTTTGCTTGTTCTTACCTGGTTCTCATCTAACCTCATAGTAAAACAGATGGTTCAGAGTGCCAGACTTGACAGATGGAATAACAATTTCATTGCACTATCTTCTGAGGTGAGCAGGACAAGACAGTTCTACCTCTTTTTGCTGTGTTTAAAAATTATTGCAGGGTTATATGCTGGTTAAGTACTATTGTAAAAACGGACTTTGGAGCCTTTTTAGGTAGCTCTCTGCATTCCTCACCTTTTTATGTGGACTGGAAGACAGAGCAAGAAGAGGGCTTCTAGAGCAACCACCTTGTCCAATCAGATTTTCTTCTAGTTTAGCTCTTATGGAGTACATCCAAGTGACTTTTGGAGTTCAAGTCACTCTTGATGAAACCATTTGTCTGACAAAGCTGTTTCTTTGTATCCTGAGTCCAAGTGTGCATCCTCTAAACTGGAGGGTTGGAATTGCTGAAATGGAATCCCACTAAATTGAAGTAGGATGAAAGCAGTTCTGTGCAGAAGCTTCCTAAATGAATTTCAATTTGTGGGAGAACACTCTTTAAAGTGTTAATGGCAAGCACACACATGCACACCACATTATGAATTCTAACCGTGTAAACCAGTATTATTTTTCAGCCTCCTCTGAATTGCTTCTGGTTCTTAGATGCAGGAAAAATGCAAAGAAATTTTTAGTTTCTCATGGTTGAAGTTCCTAATATCTTAATTCAGACTTTCAGGGAGAGAGACGAGGTATCCTAGTGGTAAAAATCAAGTTATGTTTGTAGTATTGTTTGCAAATGCTAGCAATTTTGTATAATGAAGGAATGTATTTTCTTTGTCTCTCTTATTTAGTCAGCCGCTACTCTCCAGACCAGCCACACTGAAGATGCAGAAATGAAAGATGAGCGGAATGGAGTTGAAGATAAATCAGAAATTGACACAGAAGCATAAAAACAAAACAAAGCCTATTCCATTAGTTTTGTAAATGAAAATTTCCAGTGAATTAGACCTTTATTTTTCTACCTGATTGGACAGTGGCTTCAGAGGAGCAGAGGCTGAAGCCACCATGCCATAGTCAGTTACAGCTTTATATGTTTGTTGAAGAAGCTGAGTGGCAGCATAAATCTGGTTTAATCGTAGGGACTTTATTTATTCATTCAGCTTCTTGTTACTGTTCGGGTTTGTGTCTGGATTTACTCTGCTTGGTTTATTTGCATTTTGCCATTGATGTTTGTCTGTTTCTGGTTCTAGCCCATTTTAATCCCAGATTCTGCTACCTAAATTTGTTTCCTTGATTTCTTTCAAGTAATTGGGCTTTTGCAGGAGTCTTTACATGAGACTTGAGAACAAATTGGCACTCCCAGTTCTTCTGCCTTGGCATTGCCCACCCCTGCCCTGTTCAGTAGGGTATCCCTTCCATTAAGTGTTGTGATCTTCCTTTTATGCCAGTCACCTCTTTGCAAATTGCTGAAGGTGAAGACTGAAGTCACAGCTTATGTAATAAAGCTCAAATTAAACTCAAGAAAACAGAACTTTTTGTGGCTTTTTATTGGAATTTGCACAGAATTAAGAGAATTTACTGTCCTTGGTCATTTAGCATTTTCTTATCCACATGGCTATATAGTAGCCACAGTATCTGATTACTTTTCTGTTGTTTGTTCATTGACGTAGGAAATTTCTGCAATAACCAATGCAATATTTACCCATAGATTTGCAAAAGAAAAAAATACTTTGCTGAAAGTTGTATAAAAAGCAAATCTGTAACCTGTGCATAGAGCTTATTTTCTGTTCACTTTACTACTTTTCTCTCCATCCTCCATACTGTAAAACTGGACCATAAAAAGCCCCATCTGTTTATACCTGAAAGTGACTGGCTTTCAAGAGAAAGTAAGTGATACTGGTTTAACATGTTACAAATACTTGTAATCGCTAATGAACTACAAACTTCTGAGTGATTCTAATGTCTGCTTATCCCCATCTCACAAAAAAAGCTATTACTTGATACTCTGCTTCTTCTGCAGTATATTGCGTGTCTTATTTGGGTGCAGGTGTGCTTTGGGAGTTTGTGTGGGCTTTTTGGGGGTGCTCTGTTTGTCTGCAGGCCTGGATCATGGTACTCGAATTCATCTTCTCTGTTTATCCTGTTAATGTAGTGTTAAACTCGGCATCTCCACTGTCCTGAGACTGGCTAACAGCAGGGACAGTCTTGCCACCTCTGTAGGAGGAACATGGATAATCCGTTCCTTTCAGATACGCAAAAATCGATTATTTTTTTTTCAGTGAGAAAGATCTTTCTGTGGCATTGGATGCGCTGGAATTGTGTCTATATTGCTGAGTTATCCCTGTTTTACCACAAATGACATCTGAAATCTTAGTTTGAATTTGTGGTCTTCTTTGCTGAGGCAGAAGTTTTGCCCTCATTGTTACTAGCAAACAAGTTCTGATGCTTAAGAATGTAAATCTACTAAGGATGAACATGCCCCGTTCAGGCAGCTGAAAGGAGGTTCTGTGCTGTCTTCAACAGTAGGTCGAGCTGCCAGCAGAAGATGGCACAGTGGTGTTTATAAGTGGTCATGCATGTAAACTTCAAATATAAACTGTTATGTCCTTATAGAAAAATGTGTAAAATAAACAATTACAATACTGACTTCGTAAACCACACCCATCTGTCTCTGTTTATAAATCCTTCGTCCTGTGTGGTGTACAGCATCTTTGGAGTAAGCAGTGTCCCAGCTCCTCATCACCTGTGGAAATGACTGAAAATTGGCACAATTTAATTGTCATAGGAACACAGCCTGGGAGCAAGTTTCTGAAATGTTCGAATTGAGTGTCTTGGGATCATGCAAAGCCACTGTCTGCTTTGTTTTCCAGACTGTACTGTTGCAGTTTGGCATTGCTTACCCTGAGGCTGATGCTGCTGGGTTCATATAACTATACCTGGGAAGGCACAAGGGAACAGCTCGGTGCTGTCAGATACGGGATCCTGCCCTTGGATATGACCAGGAATTAAACTACTCTTTGCAGAACTCTAGGGAAGTGGTTTTGCTGAGTGCTGAGCTGGATCATGTAAAGTGCCAACCAAGCTGCTGGCGATGGGGCTGTCACGCAGTCTGTGGTCTCTGGGCAAGCATTGGTCGGGGCAAAGGACAAAGATGGGAGTATGAGCCCAGGCTGGTAGTTTCCCTCTCTCCTGGGCTGTGTGATGTCTTGCTGCCACCGTGAACATAGTTCTTTTTATTTATCTGCAGGCATGGAACATGATGCTCAAATTCATCTTTTTTGTTTATCCTGTTAAACTCGGCATCTCCACTGTCGGAGACCCGCTAACAGCAGGGGGACAGTGTTTTGCCTCCTCTGCAGGAGGAACGTGGATGATATATTCCTTTCAGATATAAAAATTGATATTTTTTGCGATGAGAAATATCTCTTTTCATGGTGTTGGATAAGCTGGAATTGTGTGTATATTGCAGAGTGTATCCCTGTTTTAGTCACATAAATACATATCTAGTGTGTGTGTGTGTGTATATATATATATCTATATATAAAATCATAGAATGGATTGGGCTGGAGGGGACATAAAGGTTCAATCCAGTTCCACCCCCGTGCCACGGGCAGGAACACCTCCCGGTAGAAGCGGGTTATTCCCGAGAGGAGGGAGCGCTCCTCTCTCGCAGATGGTGCCGGGGTCCGGCCCTGAGCGCGGAGCAGCCCAAGCTTTGCTCTTGGCTGCCCTCCCGCCAGGCAGGGTTGCTCAAAGCCTGCTCTAACGTGGCCTTACACATCGCCAGGGAGGGGACATCCACGGCTCCCCTGGGCACCCTGTGCCAGGGCCTCGCTACCCTCACCGCGAAGAGCTTCCTCCTATGTCTGCCTGCGTGTATCTGTGTATAAACACACGCGTATAAAGTGCTTCATACGCAGGATGAAGCCTCTACCTGGGCGGCTCCAGGAAACGCTCGCGGAGCGCCGGCGCCGCCAGCCGGGATCCGCCCCGCGGCCGCCTCTGCCGGGAGCCCCCGCCCCGCGGCCGGGG
>VWPV01024128.1:0-23203 GCA_013389885.1 Geococcyx californianus | reverse complement strand
TGCCCAGAAAATTTGTGGATGCCACATCTTTGGAAGTGTTCGAGAACAGGTGGTATGTGATTTGCAGCAGCTTGGTCTAGTGGAAAGTATCCCTGCCCATGGCAGAGGGGTTGGAACTAAATGATTTTTAAGGTCCCTTTCAACCCAAGACATTCCATGATTCTACGGGATGCTCATTCTAAATAGAAATATGATTAATCTCAGTACTGTGATCATAGGAAACTGCAACTTCTGCAATTACAACTTCTACTGAAGAGTCACACTGCACACATTTATGTCCATGGCATGGGGATTGAAACTGGATGCTCTTTAAGGTCCCTTCCAATCCAAACCATTCTATGATTCTATGATCCTATGATTCTAAATAATTCTTCAATCTCTTCTCATTTACAGCTATAGTAGTAGAATTTTCAAAACCAAAACATTTCATGAAATTAGTGCCAATAAAAAAGAGTTACAAATGAATGCCACTAAAAAAAAGGCAACATTTTTCTGCCAAAATGAGAAAACTACCGCATATGTTACTATTTTGTCATAGAAATAGATAAAAGTTTTTGAGGAAAAAAAGATATTTCATAACAAAAGGAAGGGACAATTAATATTGAAGAAAGGGAAGGTATGGCAAAGGTTCCATGAGAAATCAGGTTTTATCATTTTTATTTTTCAGATATTACCAGTCCCACTATTTACAGAGTAATTTGCTTAAATGATAATCAAATATGAGCATCTCTAGGTACGTGAAGTTTTTTTCTTCTCTACCACTATATTTGTGGTTTTTTATGTGGAACTCTGTATGTCTGATATGCAATATTTTAAGTGTCTTTCTCTCCATCTGGTAAGGAGAAAAAAAGTGCTTTAATTTCTTTTAATAGTCTTTCATTTTGCTTGTTGAGTTAGGGCTAAGTAATATCGTTATCTCTAAGGAACATGTTTAGGTTTTTCCCTTGTAATTTTTGTTGTACTGCAATTTTAGATTGTATATTCTTCTTTGTACAAGATAACATTAAGACCAACAAGAAAAAGTCTTTTTTACTCCTTGTCACTCTTGGGGAAGGAACGACATGACACTGTTAAGCTTAATTAATGACGTAGGACAAGTAGGAGATGTTCTGTGTCAGAAAAGCTTTGTACATGCACTATTGTAAACACGGACACTCACACACTCGTGAACACATGCATAACACATTCCAGTTGATTGAGACCTGCCCCAGTGACCACACCAGTAAGTCAGCATGGCCCAGCCTGGAGAAACACAACATCCACTCCTTCCTGTGTCTGTGTCAGAATCTGGGCAGGACTTGACACTGACTCCTCAAGACCTCTGCTTCTAGAAGTATTGGACCTCTACGTGACAATGTTCTGCTAGTCTCTATGACTGTATCAGTTTATATTCAGGTGTTGGCACACTTACTCAGTCAAATCAGTTCACAGTGATATCATGATAAATCTTTCCTTCCAAGTAAGGACCTGAAGGTTCCAGAACAAGTCCTTAGTGAAGATGCTGTAGTGCAATGAAGATGCTACAGCTGTAGCTCAGTGATAGTTTGAGAAATTAACACTATAGATTTAGAAACTATTTTATCATTCCAAACCAATGTCAAGATTAACGTAGGTTTTCTCACTCAGTTTTGCAATAAGTCATTAGGCCCACACACAGATTTCTGATAAAGGTTCATTTTCACATTGTTATTTTAGTTGTACCTTTGGTATAGCTTTTGCAAAACTACCTATAAACATAGCTAAACTTGTTTTAAGGTTCTAAGGAAAGTATATGCATTTTATACTTCAATCATGGATGCATTGACATCTTGTGGCAATCTAATGTAAGTAATCCTTACATTATTACATTGCACTTAAATATTTCAAATAATGTACATTTATACAGTTTTTTTTTTCCATTCAGATCAAATTATCACTTATCTTAGTGAAGATCTACAGAAAAATAGCTTTGGATGACTGGTATTTTTTTCTACTTCTGCCATATTGAAGTTCAGATACTTCACGCTTTGATACTGACATAAGTAAAAGGGAAAAAAAGAAGAAAAACTGAAAAGAATTCTTTCTTCTTACAGGATAGAATTATTTGTGAAATTGTGACTGTATCTTCACAGATAATATTAATTTAAAAAAACCCCAATTTTTTCTTGATAGAACTTTTTAAATTTTTATCCAGAAAGGTGGAAATAATAAGCTAAGAAAAGAACTCAAAATTAATTCCCCCAGAGTAGTTGTCTATTTGACCAGAAAAAATACTTCATTGAGACAATATCTAAATCAAGTAGTTCTTTAACAAGAAAAATTAAAACAAATCAAACAAACAAATGAACAAACAACAAAAAAACCCCAAAATAAACCTATAAACAAAAAAACACATAACACAAAACTTGATTATTCAGGACAGAAAGAATGAAGCCCAGAAAATCCATGAAATTTTGATATCAAGAATATTTTGTCTTTCTTCATCTGAGCAAGAATCCATCCAAATGGTATCTTCCCTTTATGGTGATGAATTGTAGTTGTGGTTTATTTCTGATCCCCCTAGACAACTATCTGTGTGTATATGATGCCATACAAGCCATCCTTTGACCAATGCAGCGGTAATTTTTAGTTTCTTAAGCATACACAAAGAAATCCTGAATTCACTCTGTCAGTTCCCAAGTAAAAACTATATCTGTCCCATCTTCAAAAGAATTTCATATCAACTTAGTGTTAGCAATAATATTAGGATATCTGTTACATGTGGTGACAGCTAAAAATGCGTAAATGTACTCTAAAGCTTTCTTGCAGAAATGTGTTATTACTGAGCTCCAACAAGGAATCTAAAGCTGTTGAAATTATATTCTTTGTTTTATTAATGTCTTTAAGCTTTGTTATGAAAAATAATTTGGGAGTGTTTCAAAAGCTAAATATAATTATTTATCAAGTCACTCTAAATCAGATGGCTATTTTTTTGCACTATCCATTAGTGAAAAAAATTCTAAAAGTAAATGTTATCCCCTCTTTAAATATTTTCCTACTTTAACATTTGCCTAGAATAACCTCCTTGGTACTCTCAAATTGGAATATGAACTCTTAGGGTATTTGAAAAAATAGCATATTCTCAGTTTTCACCTAAGTTTAGATTCATTTTTTTGTTTGTCACAGATGTGGTTTGCTTATTATTGCACAATCTCCTGTTTCAACCTTTTCTCCCTGGGAATGAAGATTGGTCTCTAAATCCTTGGGAAATAAACACATTAATAATGATTCAGCATGAATGAACAAGAAAATTAGAAGCTCATTCCACTGTCAAACAATAGAGCAATTGTTATCTGCAATTGCTCTTTCAGATTATGTTTGGAACTTTTCACATAATTTCCTTAAAGCTGCCGTAAATGGTTTTCCTCCTTAATCTTTCAGACCAGTTGAATCTCCTTGGAATTAATGCTATCCATGGAAATATCCAAACTTCTCCCTGTAACTTTTTTGAGTTCTGTGACTATTACTTCTTTAATTAAGAAGATAGATTAAAAAATATATTGAAATTATTTTTAAATTCTCAAAATTTCCTATCTTCTTCCCATACATTTTTTCCAAATAATGACATAATCTAAGTAAAAAAATCTCTTCAAATCAAATAACCTGAGAGACAGTTAACATGTTAAGAATTTGATATCAATGTCTACATGGTAGTTAAATTTCAAAAAGCTCTCAGTCATTGTAAAGGAAAAGATAGACACATACGTGGAAAGTCAAGTAATATTTTTTCTCACATGTTGCTGCAAACCCCCAGATTAAAGTTTTAGTTCAGATGAAAACATTTATCAAATAAAAATAATGTTGTATTTTGCCTCAGAAAAAAACCTTGAAATATAAGCGAGTTTTTCCCATCATTTATGATAATGCAGCAGAATACATGAATCCAGTTAAAGGATTATCATTAGAAATAAAACTGCAGTATAGTAATGAATTGTTAGAACTTCTGGATGTTCTTTTTAGGGAAGACCAGAGTTAAAAACATGGCAAATATGCTTGATTCAAAAGTGATAGTAGTTGAAACTTAACTGACAACTATACAATAGTTATATTTCCAGGTCCTGGTAATCGCATTGTTCATTTTCACAGCTTCCTAGCGGATAGAGTTGGAAAAGGAATGTACAATCCACTTACCCTAAGGTTGACATAGATTGCCTGGGTCCAGCATTCAAATTTCTGTGCATATTGTTTCTTTATCTGAGAAACAGTGATTGCATACCTAAAAAGAAAGTGGTAGTAGTTTCTTCCCAAAATCAGGTTTGTACATGGATAACATTGACAAAAAAATATGTGACTTTTCTATCAGGCTTATGTCACTCAATAGTTGAGGAAGGTTTGTGTTTTTTGAAATAATATATTATTTTTTAGTCATTCAAATAAAACTGAGAAGTACGTATTAGTAATGACAAAAAGAGATGAGATGCCATAAGCTCTTTACTGCCTACCGCTTCTCAGCTTTTACCTTTATCTCCATCCCTTATCTTTAAAAGAAAATTCTTTAGTAGGGGCCTTTTTTAATAAGTAGATATATTTCAAGAGGTCTATTGCTTTCTTCTAATCCTTAATAGGGTTTTCTTGTTCCTGCTTAACATTAATCTGTGATGAAAGTGTAAGCAACTTCTTGATACTTCAAGTTATATTATTGAGAGAGACAGAGAGAGAGCAGAAGACACAGAGAGAATAAACATGATCTCTGTAATCCTGCACTAAGCCATCTATTGTCTTCCCGTCCTGTCCTGAAATGCATATTGCCCAAACCAGAACAGAGCACTGATAGTACAGTTCCATCTTTTTTACGGCTATGTTTGCACAGTTCAACAGACAACATAACAAACAAGCCACTTCAAACCCAGAAATCTCTGTGTGGGGATGTTTTCCTTAGAATTTATCAGTCCACATGAAATTTAATTAAGTTCTCATCTCTGTTTGGAATTAGTATCTCAAGTGTCCATTTCCTTTCTTTTGTGTTTAATCTCTAAGATTTGATTCATTGATTGACTTCTCATCAATCAGTTTGTTCTAAATAGAATGCTACTTAAAATATCAATTAAAACTCTATCAGTCATGAGATATGAGGTTAAGAAATTGTTGCATTTACTAATACAGCTGAAATGGATTGTTACCCTTGTTATGCTTTCTACAGTTAAGAGGAGGAAGGAAGAATTTTACAGGAAATTTACCATTCCTGTGTTTTTACTGATACTTATTTCAGTTTGTCAATTGTTTCTTTCTCTGCAAAAACTTTCTTTCTTGTTTATTGTGATATGTTTGGCAAAGACTGTGCTTCACTTGACTGTTTTTCAGTTCATTTTAGTGCAAGTAGGAGAGAACATGTTTATTACCTACTTCAAAAAGGGACAGCTAAGTCAGGGCAGTA
This sequence comes from Geococcyx californianus, assembly GCA_013389885.1. NCBI lineage: Eukaryota > Metazoa > Chordata > Aves > Cuculiformes > Neomorphidae > Geococcyx > Geococcyx californianus. The sequence continues at coordinate 17,811 of VWPV01024128.1, read as the reverse complement.
ACCTTTACTGACAAAATCTGATTTAGTGGTGGGACCAGATTTGGAGAGAAGTGCTGTGGAGAGGATTATATTTGTAGGTGTTTAACCCATTGACAATTAACTGAAAAAAGCTTAGTAACTTGTAGAAAAGAAGGAAATGTATGGAGAAGCAGTCTATTTCCTCAGCGTTCATGGGGAAAAAAATCCTTTATGTGCTTTTTCTCTAGGCTTAAATACCCTTCTCCTTTTCTATTTTTAAGACTCAACATCTACTAAGTTTTTTGTATAATTGATTTATGATTTTTGTTACCTTATCTAAAGAATTTTCCTTTTTCTCTAACTTAAGCATAGACTTGTTATCTAAGATGTTTGAGCTGTTCCCACATTGGTTTGATAGAACTGAGATCCTTGATTACATTATTTTTTTAGATATTGTGTAACAGAGACATTTTGATAAATGATGATAGCAAGGGTCATAAGAACATTACGTAGTAACATTGAAATATTATGATAAAGGGAAAAGCAGACGGCTTGATCACATCAAAATCAATCATATAACTCAGTATTCATACATATCTCAGATAGTGATAGAGTCATACCACAAAAATAGATGCTTTAATGATCTATCACACAGCCTCTACATGTTCCATTTATAATTCATCTTAATAGATACTAATGTAACATTTATTACAGTAGAAATAAGGGAAATAAGGGCAGAAAGAAATTTTAGAGAGAACATTTATACATTAAATAAGAGACAGGTTTTGGGGTTTATTTTGATGTGTGTACCTGAAGGAATACATATTGCTTTCCTCAATGAAATGTATCAAAGCCAGTAGAAAGTCAAAAGTGGAATGTTGTTAGTAGCTGGAAAAAATAATGGCTGATGAAAGCTCTTCTTTTAGCACAGACAAACAATATGGTCTCAAAATCTGATGTGTGAGATTAGTCACAATATTGAAGTAATCTAAACTAAGTAAAAGTCCTGAAAGACCTAGTTATAAATTTTTTGTGCTCATGAATCATAGGATCATCAGCCAATTTAATGATTTTACTCATCCTTCTCTCTGAGACAACAGCAGAATCCAATGGCCAGTTAGGCTTAGCCTAACTGTGCTGCCTACCAGCTGCTGATGTACAATAGTCTTTATGTGCATCCCAGTTCTACCAGCTAAACTAGGCAGTTGTACACCCCAGTTTCCATTCCTCCCCTGGGGAAAAAGGAAATGAGATAGAGAAACTTGTGGATTGCAAACTGAAACTAAAGCAGCTTAATGAAACAATAACAATAAAAAGAAAATAATAATATTGATAATAAAATAATAAAACATAATTTTTTTAAAAAAACCAAACTGTTTTGATGACTATGTGGCATCGTTGAGGTTGCAGGGTAGGCAAGGAACACATACTGGACTGAACTTGGTGGCAGACAGGAGCTGAGTTCAGGAACTTGTGGATTGGGACTGGGAGCAGAGAGAAGAGGTCCTTATTCAGCATTGAAGAAGATTGACTCTCTTGTTCCCTAAGCTGTATACTGAATGTGACATATATGGAATGGAATACTCTGTTGGTCAGTTTTGGGTCACCTGTCGTGTCTGCTCCTCCCTGCAAGTGTGACCTTTTTTTTTCCCTCTGACTTATGGCATTCCATGAACTTTGGAATGGCCTTAATTTCCATAGGAATAGATATAATAAGAGGCCTTTTTACATACCTATGCCTTGTGTAATCACTTTAAGAGAGAAAGACCATCTGAAAAACATGCAGTTAACTTTCAGAAAATGAAGTAACTTAGAAGAGGCTTTGCTGAAGTTAGACAGTTGATTCTGCTTTAGCTCAAACCAGAACATTATGTATTCTTATCTTTTATCCTATTGTGAAAGGAGTAGACAGGATTAAAGGATGATATATCAGCACCCTGCAGGTTGGGTATGTCTCCGCATAAATTCTATATAGATTTTAGTTTTTGCTTTTCTCTGTTGTATGTATAATATTGAAGAAGGTGGAAGAAGTCATTTGGGACAGCTTTACGACTTTCAGCTTTGCTTCATTAAGTGTGTTTATTGACACAAGCACAAGTGAGCAGTAGAATACGCAGAACATTGTTTGGTATACATAACCTGTGGGGCCTTCACGCTGAACAGTATACATAGGTGTTGTATAAGATGCAGTCTTAATCTATTAGGGAGCTGTCAGATGAACTGGAAATGTTATTTAGGAATTATCAATACTGACTGTAGATAGAATTGCAACAGTCTCCACAGAACTTAAATGAGTTGGAGCCCTATCGTGTTTGATACTTTATGTCTGTTTCAAGGATGGGGAGAAAATTCTTGCTTCCATGTGCTTAAAAAGAATGGTATAGAAAAAATATGAATGTTGACTATATACCAGACACAGTATGGGATTAAAGATCTTAGTTTGTGTTCCACAATATTGCATCATGGTGCTTCCTACAGCCAAATAGAAGTAGCTTAGCAAATGCTTTGCATTGCCTTAGGCATATTTTATTTTCAGATTATTTTTTTTTTAAACTTTATACATTTAGCATCTATGGGCTGTATAACTTTTCTGCAAAATGTAGCTATCTGTACCATACTGGCATATTTGGAAAAATTATTTTCACATTTCAGACACAGCTTTTGCAGAGTGTGTTTGATATACTGGAAATTTGTTTGATTTATATGGCAATGATGATGTATGTATTTTATTCTTATGAAAGTAACATTCTTCCACACATAGAAGGAAGACATGAAAAGTATGAAGATACAATATAAAATAAAAACTGTATGTTCATTTACTGACAACATTCTGTGTGCATTCTTGGATTATAATAATGATAGTTCTTTGTAGAGTATTCAAAGAGTAAACTGTTTAGTGAAGGGTCATCAGACTTGAGTCCTGCATACTCTTCTTTTCTAGACATGCATGAAATGTGACAACTATCATAGTGCTCACTTTAGGCAAACACTTCAGTCCTCTCAAGTGTCAGCATGATTTCTGACATCAGTTATGTGCTTGATGCTCAGTAGATCCAAGTCAAGTTTTAAGCCAAAGAGTTTTAGAATATTAAATTCATAAATATAATATGCAAATATAAACATAGGCATAAAAATACAGCAAATTGATTGTGAGATTCTATCTTTGTCTTCTCCAGTGATAGTTATTGCCTTCTTTCTCTCTTTAAGCACTTCCTTACCTCCCTGTTTTTATAATATTTCCTTCTAACTGTGTGAAGAACTTAGTAAAACTATTGTGTACCAGTACCTGAAGAGTTAAGAAGGTTTTTGGAGACTATGACTAAGTGGTGCACTGCTGTGTGCAATTAAGGTTTATAGAGAGCAGAATTAATGGGCAGCAGTCAAGGACAATGGGAGGCTGTTTGGAAAAGAACTAAATGGAAGAAAGAGACAGATTCATGCTAAGGGTATTTGTTTCAAATTGGCTGAATTAATTGGGGGGAAAAAAGGGTTTAAGAAGTTCTTTGTTCTTTAAAAGCATGCTTTAAATGCTAAATGTTAAGTACCTTGTCCTTGTGTTCTTTCAATTCCTATATTTTCATGCACTCAGCATGACAGTAGGTTTGAGAATTTTATATCTATTTTATTTTCTTAAAATACTTTATGAGGATTGGTTTCTTTCAAAGAGACACAGCAGCTTCTACAAGATTAGTGCTTGTTTGCTTGCAGTAGGTAGCATTTAGTTTGAAGGAGCTGAATAGTAAAGACCAAATGGTAAATTTATGGATAAATCACAAAATACTAACTGAGAGATCAGATATAAGTTTTTATTTAATTGTGATTCTGTGGAGTAATTAGTGATTTAAATTTTAGATTTTTTTTTTCTCTCAACTTTAGCATGCTTTAGCTTTGCTGATCTAAGATTGCCAATTCCTTGCTTGGAAGTGGGGTTTTGCCCTGTGTGTTTGGTCCATTTCTTACATCTCAACGGTGTCACTGGAAAGAGGAAAGGAACTACCAAATCTGCATAAGAATGTAGATATGAAAAAATATTATGAGGAATGTTTTAATTACATCTACATCACTAAATAATTTTCATAAATCTGCTGGCTGACATTTATTTTAAACCACAAATGCCTTTACTAAAAAGTCTCAGAAACAGTAGTTATCTGTTTAGACATGTACTATTTTCAATGCAAATTTATTAATGGCCAAAATATAGCCATTTTTTTTTCTAAGAAACATTTCCTCAATTTAAAAAGTTGTTCCTTAAATAAAGGTTTGCCAGACACTTTCTAAAGACTTTCCATAAATAGAGAGTCTATTAGTTCTTTCTGACATCAGTTTCCTTGGTTGAATATGTTAGCAGTGGTTTGTGTCTTAAACACACCAGTAGCTTTCACCTCTTTCACCTCTTTCACCTCTTTCACCTCTTCAAATCAATATTTTTGGAAAACTGATGGCCAAAATCATATTCTTTTCTGAATATGTCAAAGCTCTATAGTACTAAATACGTCCAACTTCTACTGTTGATCAATGTATTACTATAAAAATGTGTATTTTTATGATGGACAAATCATTAATACATTTGATGTCTTTTTTCAACCAAATGACCTTCCACTTTGGAACAGAGCTATGTATTGTTTATTTATGTGTTTATTTTTGATTCATTTTTTATTTCTATGATTCTGATTGCTAAGACTGTTAGATCTCCGTATGTAACTGGTCATACTATATAACAGTGACTCTCTTAAATCTTTACGGAACCACAGAACATAACAGAATATTTTGTGTTAGAAGAGACACTACTGTTCATCTAGCCCAACACCCCTGGATACCTGAAAATACATCAGGTTGCTCAGAGCTCCGTCCTACCTGACTTTGAGTGTTTTCAGGGACAGGTTTTCTATCACCACTCTGTTACAGCTTTTTACCAACCTCACTGTAAAAATTTCTTCCTGATATCTAGTCTAAATCTCCCTTTATTTAGTTTAAAACCATTAAACCTTGTCCTATAGCTACAGACTCTGATAAAAAGCTTGTCTCCACCATTCTTATCAGCCTCCTTTCAGTACTGGCAGGCTGCGATAAGGTTCACCTAGAGCCTTCTCTTTTTAAGGCTGAACAGCCCCAACTCTTTCAGCCTTTCCTTACAGGAGAGATGTTCCACCCCTCTGGTCACCTTTGTGGTCCTCCTGTGGTCCTATTCTAACATGTCCATGTCTTTCCTGTGCTAAGGAGTCCAGAGCTGGAATGCAATGCTCCAACTGGGGTCTCACAAGAGCAGAGTAGACAGGGAAAATCACCTCCTTTGACATATTGATCACACTTCTTTTGATGCAGTCTAGAATATGGTTGGCTTTCTGGGCTGTGAGTGCACATTGCCAGCTCATGTTGAGCTTCTCATCCACCAACACCCCTAAGTCATTCTCTGCAGGGCTGCTCTCATTCCTCAAGCTCTATCGAAAGCAGAGGTTGTCTCAACACAGTTTCAGTACCTTGCACTTGACATTGTTGAACCTCATGAAGTTCATGCAGGCCTACTTCTGAAGCTTGTCCAGGTTCCCCTGGATGGCAATCTATCCCTCAGGTGTATAAACTGCACAATTCAGCTTTGTGTCGTCTGCCAACTTGCTGAGAGTGCACTTGATCCCAAAGTCCATTGATCAAGATATTAAACAGTACCTGTCCCAATACAGACTGCTGAGGGACACCACTTGTTGTTGATCTCCATTACAACACTGAGGCGTTGACAACTACCCTCCACATTTGACCATCTGTAAGACTTGCCTGAAACCAACCTGCCCTGCAGAGGCTGAGGGGAGGATATCGCTTTAAATCTGTGTAAAGCAGCAAAGAAATTGAACACAATCAGTTTAGCAGTTATCTCAAAATTCCAATCTTTTCTTTGAACTCAATAGAAGTTATAAAAAACTCAGACAACTACTTGGAAAAAGAATTTTACAAAAATAGCAGTAGATCAAATACAGTCAAAATCATCCAAAAGTGCTGAGATAAGGGAGTTTTTGAAGGAAATTTAAGAACAGAGAAGGAGAAAAAAGAGAAAATAACAGAGAAGGGAAGGAAATGAAATAATAGAACAGAAAGATGATCACCACTTCTTTGGGTCCAATACCAGTTTCAGCTTGTGACCTTTAAAAGTCAGTCATGGTTCAAAGCATGATGGAAGTGTACAGGTGCTTTTTGGCACACCTTATTTATAGATAAAATTACATACATTATCCCACAGAAGAGGGGTACTGCTGAACAGTATCCCTGCTAGGACAGTCCTGGAGGTGACACAGGTGTAGTAGTTTCTTCTGGAAGACTCCAGGACCCAATCTCGGTGCTCAGGAGTCACTTGCAGTTCAAAAGACCCTTGCCCAGGATAACTGATGCTTGAATCCTCTAGCTGCACAAGCGCAACCAGGCTTTGGGGATGCTCACAGCTGAAAAGATCCTCTCTCCATATTAAGTGCTGCTTGAAACCTTTGGACATGCATATGCAGTCAAGCTTTCCAGCCAGGACAGAGTGATTCAAGAGTTTTTTGCCTGCTCACAAAGTGTAAAGCCAAACCTCTCTCTTCTTTAACTTCACAATCCCCCAACTCCATCCTCTAGACCAGCAAAATGTTAAATTGCGAAAAGCCTCAAGAACACACAGGAAAAGGATCCACCCATGAAATCAGTTTCTCTCCAACTTAAAGAGTGAAGGTTGTTGTGGGGGAGTGTGTTGAAGGCCTTAGAGAAGTCCAGGTAGACAACATCTTCCCTTGTCCACTGATGCAGTCACTCCATCCTAGAAGTCCACCAGGTTGATTGGGCAGGACTTTCCTTGGTGAAGCCATGCTGGCTCAGACCATCTCCCTATCCTCCATGTGCCTCAGTATAGCTTCTAGGTGAACCTGTTCTATGTTATTCCCAGGCACAGAGTGGAGGCTGATGGGTCAGCAGGTATTATCAGGAAATGGCTGGCTTTAATGCCAATTTTGATAATAGAAATATCACATTAAATAAATCTACAGACAAATAATGGGAAAACTTATCTATTAACATTCCTGTAGTTTGATAGTTCTTCTTTTTGACCCCTGTAGTTTCCTTGTCTTAAATAAAATTAATTTATATCTGCAGTACTTATATTTTTCTGGAAAATCTGACACAGATTTATGCATGACTTAAATGTAGCCACCTTTCGAACGCTTCATATTAACACATGTAAAAATTTCTTTTAGATTTAATTTAAATATTCATCCCACAGATGTTCATTTCTTCTATGACATTAGTGACAATTATTTTTAAAAATATTTTGAGCTCTCATCCCACAATACAGAGGCAACGCTGATTTGAGAAGGATGTCAACTGGATAGAAGAATGAGCACCAAAAAGAAAGAAGAGGAAGAGGTACAAATACAGTGAAAGTATTTTTCTGGATGCCTTAAGGCAGTTTAAGTGTTATAAAATCTTTACCTAATTGTTTGATATTTATTCCATTTCCTTCTCCAAAATGGGACTACTAAGCAATTTAAAATCTATGCACCTCCAATGTTTTCTTCTTTCTGTCTCAGTAATATTTACTATACAGGTAGCCTTTTTGCTTTTTATTAAGAAAAAACGAATAGAAAATAAGCATCTGGAAATTTTCTCAGGTCATTACTACAAATTGTTGTTAATTAAGATACTTCTGTAGTAAAAACTGATTCTTTAAGTTTTGGGGATGTGTGGATGTTATGTCATTTTCTGAGGGTTTTTTGGCTGATTTGTGTTTGAGGGATCTGTGTGATTTTTAGGGTTTTCTTAGTTTGTTTTTGGAAAGTGTTTTTTTGTTTGTTTTTCTTTTTAATCATGATCCCATAATCTTAGGACAAAGAAAAACTATCAAAAAACAATTGTGCTTTGATAATTTTCTTTCTTCTNCACATTTGACCATCTGTAAGACTTGCCTGAAACCAACCTGCCCTGCAGAGGCTGAGGGGAGGATATCGCTTTAAATCTGTGTAAAGCAGCAAAGAAATTGAACACAATCAGTTTAGCAGTTATCTCAAAATTCCAATCTTTTCTTTGAACTCAATAGAAGTTATAAAAAACTCAGACAACTACTTGGAAAAAGAATTTTACAAAAATAGCAGTAGATCAAATACAGTCAAAATCATCCAAAAGTGCTGAGATAAGGGAGTTTTTGAAGGAAATTTAAGAACAGAGAAGGAGAAAAAAGAGAAAATAACAGAGAAGGGAAGGAAATGAAATAATAGAACAGAAAGATGATCACCACTTCTTTGGGTCCAATACCAGTTTCAGCTTGTGACCTTTAAAAGTCAGTCATGGTTCAAATCATGATGGAAGTGTACAGGTGTTTTTTGGCACACCTTATTTATAGATAAAATTACATACATTATCCCACAGAAGAGGGGTACTGCTGAACAGTATCCCTGCTAGGACAGTCCTGGAGGTGACACAGGTGTAGTAGTTTCTTCTGGAAGACTCCAGGACCCAATCTCGGTGCTCAGGAGTCACTTGCAGTTCAAAAGACCCTTGCCCAGGATAACTGATGCTTGAATCCTCTAGCTGCACAAGCGCAACCAGGCTTTGGGGATGCTCACAGCTGAAAAGATCCTCTCTCCATATTAAGTGCTGCTTGAAACCTTTGGACATGCATATGCAGTCAAGCTTTCCAGCCAGGACAGAGTGATTCAAGAGTTTTTTGCCTGCTCACAAAGTGTAAAGCCAAACCTCTCTCTTCTTTAACTTCACAATCCCCCAACTCCATCCTCTAGACCAGCAAAATGTTAAATTGCGAAAAGCCTCAAGAACACACAGGAAAAGGATCCACCCATGAAATCAGTTTCTCTCCAACTTAAAGAGTGAAGGTTGTTGTGGGGGAGTGTGTTGAAGGCCTTAGAGAAGTCCAGGTAGACAACATCTTCCCTTGTCCACTGATGCAGTCACTCCATCCTAGAAGTCCACCAGGTTGATTGGGCAGGACTTTCCTTGGTGAAGCCATGCTGGCTCAGACCATCTCCCTATCCTCCATGTGCCTCAGTATAGCTTCTAGGTGAACCTGTTCTATGTTATTCCCAGGCACAGAGTGGAGGCTGATGGGTCAGCAGGTATTATCAGGAAATGGCTGGCTTTAATGCCAATTTTGATAATAGAAATATCACATTAAATAAATCTACAGACAAATAATGGGAAAACTTATCTATTAACATTCCTGTAGTTTGATAGTTCTTCTTTTTGACCCCTGTAGTTTCCTTGTCTTAAATAAAATTAATTTATATCTGCAGTACTTATATTTTTCTGGAAAATCTGACACAGATTTATGCATGACTTAAATGTAGCCACCTTTCGAACGCTTCATATTAACACATGTAAAAATTTCTTTTAGATTTAATTTAAATATTCATCCCACAGATGTTCATTTCTTCTATGACATTAGTGACAATTATTTTTAAAAATATTTTGAGCTCTCATCCCACAATACAGAGGCAACGCTGATTTGAGAAGGATGTCAACTGGATAGAAGAATGAGCACCAAAAAGAAAGAAGAGGAAGAGGTACAAATACAGTGAAAGTATTTTTCTGGATGCCTTAAGGCAGTTTAAGTGTTATAAAATCTTTACCTAATTGTTTGATATTTATTCCATTTCCTTCTCCAAAATGGGACTACTAAGCAATTTAAAATCTATGCACCTCCAATGTTTTCTTCTTTCTGTCTCAGTAATATTTACTATACAGGTAGCCTTTTTGCTTTTTATTAAGAAAAAACGAATAGAAAATAAGCATCTGGAAATTTTCTCAGGTCATTACTACAAATTGTTGTTAATTAAGATACTTCTGTAGTAAAAACTGATTCTTTAAGTTTTGGGGATGTGTGGATGTTATGTCATTTTCTGAGGGTTTTTTGGCTGATTTGTGTTTGAGGGATCTGTGTGATTTTTAGGGTTTTCTTAGTTTGTTTTTGGAAAGTGTTTTTTTGTTTGTTTTTCTTTTTAATCATGATCCCATAATCTTAGGACAAAGAAAAACTATCAAAAAACAATTGTGCTTTGATAATTTTCTTTCTTCTTTCATGTTATGAGAGTATTCCTTTTTGCTTATAAGGTATGCTGTCTCAGAAGTGTATGCTTAAAAATCAATAATTTAATCCCAAATATATGTATATTTAAAATAAAGATAAATGGTTTTGATTTTCTTTTGCTCAGCACTACATATAATAATTTCTTTTAGTGCAAAATGGATTTGAAAGTCTACTAAATCAAATTTTAAAGTTTTATATCAATTATGCTATCAATAGTAAATTTGGGTGACGGCATATAGTACAAGATACAATTCAGGCATGGTCTCTTTTTAACTTCTTATCTTCTTAAGAAGATCATCACAAACTCACAGGTGATTCAGCATTCTCAAAGTAAAGATACTGTACCACAAAAATCAAATATTTTAATCCAAAAGAATTCATATTTAATTACAAAAATTGTCTGATGAATAAATAATCTGTCACCTGGTGATCTCATTATATATGACAGAAATAACATTAACATTTTAAATGGAAAAAGACCAAGATAAATATTAAAAAAAAAAAAAACTAAGGCAATTTTATCTATCTTTTAATGGAATTAGTAATTACAACTAAGAAGGAAATAAGGGAGTAGCTAGCTACCTACAGATTATGTAACAACTTTACAGACTTTTCACCTGAATAAATATATCTTTATACGAACGTGTGACAGAAATGTATTGTCTGCCTGCACTTATGCAGATGAGGAGGATAGGAATTTTTTCTTATGGTAATCTGTTAAAGTCAGCAGATCTTTGGAATTTATTATGTTTTGGTTTAGATTTTCTCTTCAATGACTGTGAATATTAGCTTTAGCACTATAGACTGAGATTAAGCATTTAAAAGCTGTAACAGTTCTACATACTCTGTAGTTACTTAATCCGTACTACAAAAATGTTGCAAACTTCAGCAGAGCTGCAAAGGGAAAACAACTTGCAGTATCAGCAAGAATACACAATTCCTACTCTTGGGAGTAGTCTGTATTTCCTGCTTGATCAACCTGAAACTGCACAGACCTTGCATATCTTAGATGTGTTGGCAAAAAGAACTTCTGATGTTTATTGCTTGTTCAACAGGAAGTACAGTGCACTGCAAAAATGGAGAATTAATATCAAATTACAAGAAACTATTATTGCTAACTCCACAGCTTTATTAACTATTTTATCTATGGATAAAAGGTATAGTATGGTGTGGCAAAAAAGCATACTGCCTAGGAAAACAGCCTAGTGCGGCAAATTCAAAATTTAACATTTATTTATGACAGTTGAAAGATACGTAATATAAACCCCTTGGAAGCTGTAATTAATTCCTTTGTGAAATAGTTAAACCATGACTGAAACATTATTTCTGTGTCTCATTGTGTCTTACATTTTGCAAAGCCCTTCAGACCAGTTAGAGAAAATTGAATTGAGAAAACTGTTGTTTGCCAGTTTATCTCTATTTGATTATTACCTATGGTAAATCATATGTTCTGCAGAGACATTTCATGACAGGGTGATTCTGCAACTGTTTCCCTGAGGTGAACACTCCTAAGTAAAGGCTGGAAATCTCCAGTTGCTTAATTTATTTCAGGGTAACATACATAGAACGACTTAAAAATATTTATTGAAAGCTTAATGTAGAACTCTTCACAGTATCACAAGGTTGGAAAAGACCTTTGAGATCATTGAGTCCAACCTATGACCCAACACCTACACTTATTCATCTTCTAAACCATAGCACTAAGTGCCTCATCCAATCTTTCTTTAAACACATCCAGGGACGGTGACTCCATCACCTCCCTGGGCAGTGCATTCCAATGGCCAATCACCCTCTCAGTGAAGAACTTCTTCCTAATGTCAAGCCTAAACCTTCCCTGTCNGATGACCTCTCTAGTCCTGCTGGCCACACTGTTCCTGATGCAGGCCAGGATGCCATTGGCCTTCTTTGCCACTTGGGCACACTGCTGGCTCATGTTGAGTTTCCTGTCCACCAGCACTCCCAAGTCCCTCTCCGCCTGAATGCTCTCCAGCCACTCTGCACCCAGTCTATAGCTCTGCATGGGGTTGTTGTGTCCAAAGTGCAGAACCCGGCATTTGGACTTGTTAAACCCCGTGCTCTTGGAGTCAGCCCATCTTTTATGTCAGTGGATACTCTAGTTTAACTAGTAGATTTTATTTAGATCAGATCCCTGCTCTCTGTACATACAGATGGACAAAAGTGGAAGTTCAAAATAAATATTTTGATCTAAGCTAAGCCATTTTATGTATAATAATAAAAAGAAGAAAAAAAATAAACAAAAAAACCCCTGACAACCCCTAAATACACAATCACATAATATTTGTGATTGGGAGGAACCTCTGAAGGTCGGCTAGCATAACCCCCCAGCTCAAAGCAGAGTCAGCTAGGGCAGGGTGCCAAGCATCATGTCCAGTTGAGTCCTAAATATTTCCAAGGATGGAGGACCTACATCCTTTATAGGAAAGCTATCACAGTGTTTCACCATCTACACAATGAAAATATTTTTTTTAACGTTTACACTGATTTTCAAGATCTGTGCCCATTGCCTCTTATCTTTTCACTGGATACCAATGGAAGAAACATTGAAATATCAGTGGACTTATTAGTGGTTCAAGAGTTGTAAGTGTATCTGTCAAAAAAAAAATATTTTTACTGTTATTTTCTTCTGGTGAATCTGAGGTTTTATACTGTATCCTCCTTATCTGAGTGAAATTTGCCACAACTTATGAAAACATTAAAAGGAAATTTTTACTACACTGAAGTCACATGAAATATGGATTAACTCAGAAATTTGCCATCAGAATTTTCATTTGAGATTGGAAAACTCTATTTTGCTAAATAATATATCAGAAGGGTGAAATGTTCCAAGCTATGGGAGCAATACAACTCTTTTTAGTACGACATAGTAGCAAGTGACAAACTAGTGATCTAACATGTCTTACATAAATCAAGAACAGTTCAGACGGACATAAAAGCAGTGCCACTGCTTTTGAAGTGCATGATAAAATACACTTACATCTCTGTTTGCATAGATTTATTTCAAAAGTTTTCAAAATATTCCTAAAGCTTTCTTTACTATGAATCTGTTGTTTAATTAAGACAAATATATTTCAGCTGTATTTTTCTGCACCACTTACCATTTTCTTCGATTAATTTTCCATCTTGATAAAGTATGTACCCTACATAAACAATGCATCCTCCCTGCTTTCCCTTAGAAAATAAAAATGGAACTAGTGTATTCACTGGAAAATGATAACTGTTTATTAAACCATTCAAATTATTTTCCATAATTGCTCATATCTCCTTGTCTTCTTCCCAGAGTTTTATCTGCTGCACTCTGTTGAGCAACACTGGAAGACAACCTGTAGCACCAGATTGCCTCCCACATAAATAGATTTTCATTTCACTGAAACTGTCTAGCCACGACTACCTTCTTGCTTAATCAAAATTCCTGTGTAATTAATTTTGCTACTGCTTATTCTTCTTTGTGAGATTTTATTACTCACTTATCCTTGTCTTTTAAATTTTTTTCAGTGCTTCTTTGGATGCTTTCCCTTATGTTTCTTCTTCCCTCTTCTTAGTATTCACTACAGATTTTCTTTTCTACTTCTTCAGCACCATCATGTGGCACAATGCCACCAAGTGTCTTCGTCCTCATTCAGCTTACTTAATTTGTATAACTTTTCATACTTTTCAGATTTGATAGCAGGTCCACATTAACATTATTCAACTTCCCCAGGTAGATAACCCAAGTACTCATCAGGTAGTTACTCACCTCCACTCTGAGAATTCACCTATGATTCATTCAGAAAAAAACAGGATTCACTTTTTCTTTAGTCTTTTGCATTCGGTACTTCAAAATAAACACTCATGGAAATTGTGCATTTAACTTTCTGTAGTGGCTGATCTACTGTGGCTTTTACTGTCTGTTCTCTCCAATTGTTGTGTGAAATATCAGGAATGAATTTGCATTTGACAGCAGCAATGCTGAGATCAATGCTCTTTTATTCTTTAAAGTTATAAATCCCACAGTAGTTGGAAGCTCCAGGAGCACCCTGCAGGGAAGCAACAGGGAATATCCAGGCGTAGCAGATCATCTACCCATTTCTGAAGGCATTCATGGATGATTGCATCATCTGTGACATAAGTATACCACTTGTCAACGAAGTGATTCATGTATGTATCAAATAAAGGTACTAAATATGAGCTGTTTTATACTTATTCCATGCATCTGTGCTCAGACATATTATTAGTGCTTTGTTTGTATGTTTGCCAAGCCCTCAAGCATTGGGACATTCAACTATGAACCTTTCTATAGACAAATGAGTGAATTGGTCAACATAACCTACTCCTCATCTTCTGTTACGTTGTAGTGCCCAGTACACCAGTGTAAGTGGGAAACTAGTCTATAATAATTAACTCTTGCCTACTGTTCATAGTTTTTCTGATTCTTCTCTTCCTTCAGTAAATTATTCTCTTTGATTTGTCTGTTTATTAATAGCAAATATTCAGTTTCAAAATGTCAGACTGCTCAGAACATTTCATTCCCTTTCCATAAGTCAATGTTTCAAAAGGAGGACATACTTTTTTGGCAGAAAGATTGAATATTTAGTCCTCATTTACAAATTTCTGTTCTCTTCTGTCTGTCCCTACATTAATTTATTGCTACTCTTTTACCTTGTTGCAGTCTTTACTCTTTTTTAACTCGTGTTTTCACAAGCTTTACATTCTGCCATCTTCAGATTAAGTAATTCAGCCAGTGTGAGGAAAAGATATATATGATTAAAAAACCGAAGCTTTTATACTCACATGGTGTCTCAATACACAATGCATTGAAAAAGACTTCCAAAAGACCCTGACTCAACTTGTATTTCTATACATATGCACATATACATGCTTACCTGAGTGCTCCTTCCTTCATTTCAAATTTTTTCCTTTTTTTTTCCTAAAGAGTGACAAACAGGTTGCTAGAATTTATCTAAACATATTTTGCAGATTTGGGCTTGCCTTTGTTTTCTTTTCTGAGAGTTTTTTGTCTTTTCTTTTTTTTTTACAAAAGACTTTCAGATTTATTTTAAGTTATCTATCATTGAGACTAAAAAGTTAATGGTCTCTGAATCTGGAAACTATTCAGGAATCCAATATGCATTTGTTTGAATTACACCAATTTACAGTATTTTTCTTTCATTATGTCAGTTTCGTTATCTTTTCCATGGATTATTGTCACAGCTGAGTGGACTCCTAAAAGAAACCTGAATCACTCAGAATGATTTCAAGATCAAATTTAAAGTACGTTTTAATCTTGTTTGTAGTAGATACATTTTATTCTGTAAAGTGAGCTATACACATTTTTCCTGTGACAAAACCAATCAATTGTACTTCTAATAAAATTACCAGAAAGTCTTGAAATCTTTATAAACACCAATGTTAAATCTGAGAAATTTCGCTTATTTGGATCAATTTTTCCTGTAAGGAAGTGAATATGTTGACTCATGCCACACATGCAATCTACAAACAGTAAAAACTAACAAATCAGTAAAAACTAATGTCTATTAAGTTATCCAGAGTTAGTTTCAAAATAATTTAGAACACATTATCTTGATCTTAAATGTAACTTGACGGAAATAAAATGGCAAAATATAAATGCGTGACAAAATAAAACAGCCCCTATAACAATTGATACATTTTAAACAATAAACTTGAAAGCATGTAAATTTAAGGTCCAGAACATTTAAGTGGCCAATTTTATCAAATATATTTTTTATGTTTAAGACAGGTAACATGGAATCTATTTTTTATTTTCTTCTTAATATTATTCAGACCTAAAATAATATTTTGTTCTCTTAGGCTGAAATTACTCCATGAAGCAAAGCACCTTGAAAAGAACTCAGCATGACTTCTGCCATAACTAATAATTTATTAGGATCTGTTAATTTTTGGAACCTATGAATAATCCAAGAGAAATAAGCCAGTTGCTAGCATAGTTTGATTGTCTTCTACTTTTTCTGAAGGATTTATAACAACCTATATCTAGTTTTCTCTCAGATACTGAAAAAGGTAGTAATCAATGGGTTTCATCTCTCTGATTTTTTCGTATTTCAGAATAATTTCAGAACTATTTTCTCAGACTTGAATAGTAAATATTCACATGTTCATACATTCCTTTTCAAGTGTGTTTCTGCTTTCAATGCAATATAGGTGTAATAGGCCTATACTACAATTTTCTCACCCACCAATCTGAGTGAACATCTTCATTTGGCTTGTGAGAGTATGCACCCCCTTTTCAGTTTTAAGAAAACTTGGATATTAAGCTACGTCTATTATCTTTTTCTCTAACTGTAAAAGAATCTAATATACTTATAAAATTAAAAAAAAATCATTTTTACCTACTGCTTCTCTTATTACAGATGTTAAGACATTCTGACGAGAAAGTAAATTACTACATGTAGTGCAGTTTTGTATTTCTGAAAAAATAGAATAGCAAGCTAAAGTCCAACTTAAAGGGAAAAAAACTTATAGAAAGATATATAAAAGATAACTCAAAGGTCTGTAATGATGTCATAGTTTTAGGTACAGTTTTATTATCCATGTTCATAAATTGCCTAGAAGTACTAAAAAGCTTGTTTTGATATACAGATAGGATGTCAAACTGCAAGGAACATCACTAAATTCAGTAGAGTATATATGCAGAAGAATGTTCAATATCCATATTACTGCATTTGATTTGATCATCATAATTGGAAAAAAAACCCAGCTGAACAGTGATGTTTGTTATTTGTGAAAATTAGCCAGCTATTTACTTACAGATTGACAGTCATTATTGAGCTTTTAATTTTGCAAACGTTTGGAAAATGTTTGAGACCTTTTGATTGAAATCCATGCCTCACAGGTAGAATTAAGACTGAGACAATCAAATTTATTTTTTCTTGTGTAGATTCAAAAACTAGGTTTCAGCTTCTACATCTGCCATACTTCTATTGAGAAATAGAGTTAAACATTAGAATTTGCTTTGGAATCAGTGGAGATTAAGTTATTAGACATTTAGTGTTATTTTAGGTGCCAAAGAATACCAAAGAGATCTCTTTTGGGGTCCAGCTAATATTATACAAGACCAAGAGGAGACAAGTTTCCCTTCGGACACCTAAGTGCAGCTGTCTAATTCTGGAAGGAAAACCTACACCGCTTGTTTAAATAATTTTTCTCTTGCCTAGTTTGTCTGATTCTCTTGTTCTTTTTCAGAAGACATCAAACATTCTGAGTTCATAAGGTGGCTCCTTCATTTTCTCTCTTACATCTGTAAATTTCTGCTTTACTGTGCTTGGATATACAAAACACTTAAAATAGAAATCTTATAAATTTGATCTTGGCTTTTAAATATTGTATATCAGAGAACAGGTTGTACAAGACAAAATGCAGACAGCAGTTAATCGGTTGTAGGTAAGTACCCACAAAAGGAGAAGAGAAAGTATGTCCTTCATACCCATATTGTTCCTAGATAATTTTTTTCCTGATTTAACTCTATCTAATTCAGAATCTATATGCTTCTGGATGTTGAAACAACAGCATAATCCTCTTCTAAATGCTTTGTAGAGTTAGGTTTAAGTTACACTATGTTCTCAGGACTAACTTGCTCTGGGCAGGTACAGTTCTCTAGTAGTCAGATGAGCTTTAATAAGGTATCTATGAATTGCACATGCCCCTACAGTAATGTAAATGCAGAAGTGGGGTTTGTTCTATTTTTAGATTTTCAGGTTTGTACTTAAGTACTCAATTAGGAGAGAGTAGGTTAATTTTATTAATGAGATTTTATTTTTTTTTAA
>VWPV01024127.1:0-30807 GCA_013389885.1 Geococcyx californianus | reverse complement strand
ACAGTAAAAAATTTTTTCCTAAATGTCTAATATCAATCTCTCCTATTTCAGCTTAAACCCCTTCCCCCCTCATTCTATCCCTGCACTCCCTGATCCAGAGCCCCTCCCCAGGTTTCCTGGAAACCCCCTCAGCACTGGGAGCTGCTCTAAGGTGTCCCCAGAGCCTTGTCTTCTCCAGGCTGAACAACTTCAACTCTCCCAGCCTGGCCTGGTGCTCCAGCCCTCGGATCATTTTTGTGGCCTCCTCTGGACTCGCTCTAGCAGCTCCGTGCCCTTGCTGTGCTGAGGGCTCCAGAAGTGAATGCAGGGCTCCAGGCGAGGTCTAACGAGAGCAGAGTAGAGGGGCAGAATCACCTCCCTCACCCTGCTGGTTACACAGATGCTTAAAATTTGTTGACTTGATCGGTGCAACTTGTAGCACCCTGAAACAGGAATGTAGGCTGTGTTGCGAAGAGCTCAAAACACTTTCAGATGTTCAGAGATGGTCAGAGATCAGATTTTCCTATCAGAAGTATCAAACACCCCCTCCTTCCACCAAAACACAACCTTTTAAAAAACATCTTAACAGGAAAACTATGCCTGCTATTGGAGGGCAGAAATGCAAATATCCTATTTCAAATTGACTTTTCAAAATGAAGATTTCCATTTTGGCTTGTTTGCAGTTTTCCCAACAGGAATGCCAGCATTTTCCCACTGGAATTGCTGGCTTCCTTTCAAATGTTTTTTAGTTTGGAAGATCATTAATTTTTCTCTTGGGACAATTACAGAGTCAATCTCAAAGAATACAAAACTCCGATTCGCTGGGAGACAATGCCACGTTCCCCCTGTGGGCCAGGGGTCATCTTTTCTGTCTAAGCCACTGGTATCCTTTTACATTAAAGAAAGATGCAAAGGGCAGCGGCTGTGTTGGGGAAAGAAGCGTGCCAGCAGGGGCAGAGCAACCCATGAGCAACTGGCCTTTCTTTTTCTAGGACCTTAAATCCAGATGCTACCCCAGGGCAACCCAAAGCCAGTCTGGGGGGGGGGGGGGCTTTCCCAGCTCTGCTGTGAAGGGAGAGAGCAGCACAACTGCTTTGAGACTACTTTGAGGTTTGCACTTCTGCTGCCTTTCAGCAGGAGCCAAGAGAAGTTTCAAGGTGATACGGAGAGGCCGTTCCTGTGGCCTTTCCCTCTTGATGGGCTTCAAGTGGATTAACAGCTGCCCAGAAGCCAACACGCTTTCCAAGCAATGCAGCCCTGCGTGTGTAACCAGGATGTTGCTGCCAGTTTTGGAGGAGGGTACCACTTATCACTGTTATTCTCAACAGGGAGCCTTAAAACTCCTCAGATCTCCTGTAACCAAATAAAATGCACATCCAGCCGCAAGCTTCACTCCTTTGCATTTCTTTCTGAACAGCAGGAGCAGCGTGGTATATGTAGGTGAGCCCCAGTGCCTTTTATTTGAGACTATAGTCATCTTTATTTGAGACTGCAAGACTTAAAAGTTTCTGTTAATAATAATAAAAAGCCCTCTTAATTAATAGCGCTTGTAATGGCGACACTGCCACGCAGAGCAACATTTGGCGAGAGGGATCGATTCTGCAGAAACGTAATAATGAACCCGTGAGCAGGTCACAATAATGATAGACATAATGTGCTGCATCTGGTTCCAATTTGCAGGTTTGACCTTTCACCAAAAATGAATTTTAATAGGCAATTGACTTAAATAATTGGTATGTGTTCCAATCAATACTGGAATGTGGTTAAAATAATTGAGGTGTATGAAAGGCTTTTGTAAAGATTATCAGATTCAGAACAAAAGGATGATTGTGGAGATCAAGACTTAGGTCTGTAGCTGTGTTATTACTGAAGCGCTGGGTATGGCCAACACGTTGGCAAAAATATTTTTTTACCTCCTTGAGCCCTCCCAGGGGTGAAAGCTTCTCCCAGCTCACAGAAACAGCCTGCCATGCTCACTGCTTCTGCTCTTGTGCAAAGGGTTGTGGAGATGAGGCTGCTGTGCTCTCCGGATTGCCGTGGGAGGGAGAATCCAGGTGCACATCCACCCCGGTGTGAGCTGCTCTCAGCCCCTGTGGCTGCCCAGGGCTGGCCACATGCAGGGGTTTCAGGACTCCAGTCCTGCAGGTAAAGCCTGTGAGAGCTGAGCGAGCTCCCATCTTGCATGTGCAGAGCAAACCTGTGTTTTACAGAGCATTGTTTCTGCAATCATCCACAAGAAGGTTCCCTTTGATTGTAAACCACAATCTGTTGCTCTGGTTTTTATTTACAAGGCATGGCTAAGAGTAGGGGCTGCCTCGTGGCAGCAGTCACTGACAGGGATGCAGTGCTGGAGGCTGCTAAGGACCTGTGTTCTCTCTTCTGAAAGGAATGCAAACAAATTTAAACCTGCACATTAAAAATGGGCTGAAAAGTGAAAGGCAAGGCAATGCCCCGTGGTTTGAGGTGACAGTCTAACAGGTCATGGCTGCTACTGGCCCCGCTGGCCACTACAGCTGGGCTGGGGATGCCAGGTTCTGCTCTTTCTGTGCCCCCTACTCATGCTGCAGCAGGGGATCTCTGCATGGGACAATTTGCAGGCGGTTTGTGAGGCCAAGTGGACTTCAGGTTGTTCTTCCATCACTGACCTGGCTCTGCAGATCTAGCAGCAGCACTGGTTTTTTGTGGTTTATCTGCAAGGGCAGATATGCCTCACTGACACAGTGGCACCTGAGGTGCAGAGTGAGATGTGGATGCTTTTATTCCCTCTATACACATGTGTTATTTTTTTTAGGAGATGACGTGTGCTTTACTGCTGACTCTACCTCTAACATTTTTATTTTTCTACCACATAGAAAAGTTTGTTTCTTTGTCAGAAAGAGAAAAAAACCAACACAAAACCAAAGCACTGAAAGTACTCCCATTTGGTCACTGTCAGCCTTTTCCTCTAGGTTGGCCTCCTCTCACTCCCATGAAGCAACAAAAATGACTTGTTGTGAAAGTCACTTTTCCTCCCTGGGCAATCCAGGAGCCTGGGGTAAGAATTTTCAGGTGGAGAAGATGGGCTTTTTTTGGCTCCTCAGCTCAGAGGGATGGGGGTGAGTAAGGAGCTCAGGTGGGGAGGCTTGCAGGATAAAGAGCTGTTGCAGAGGAGGTGGATGGGGAGAGGGGCTCTTTAAGAGCTTGGATGCAGGTTGAGGAGGTGCCTTTCTGTTTTGGCTTCTGCTTGAAACAGCTGCTTTGCTTTGGGGTTCTATCTCCTGTCGTGGGGTGCTCAGAAGCAGGAGAGGGCTTATGTCTGGACAAACCAAGTGAGAAAGCAAGCTGATGTAAGTATAGTGAAGGTCTGCTTCTTCGGGGAGCACGTTTGGGGGTTGAGGGGAGCTGTGTCCGTAGCTCTTGCAGACCAAGCAGCTTGCAGTAGAGCTGCTCTGCTTGGTGCCAGGAAATTCAGTGTTGACCTGAGTTTGTAATGAGCACCCGGGAGAGATTTGTGGGTATGAAGTGCAGTACTGACTCTGTTGGTAGGTGGCAATGTGGGCTCTGTCCCGGTATATCTTTTCTCATATGCATTTATATCAGGTAGAGGGGGCCGAGCTGCAGAGCTGGTCAGTCAGCCTGATGGGGAGGGGGCTGGGGGGCAAGGCTGAACTGGCAGGAGAAGGCTGTGGACTATGGCTGTTGCACTGATAACAAATTCTATCTTCCTTGCACTTTACCTTTCTGCTTCTCTTCACTGGCTGCAGAGAGATTACTTTTGTTGAATGCCTGGATGCATTTTTTTCATCCAATCAGGAAAATATATTGAAAATAGTAACCCCCAAATCTTGAGGCTTTTGCTGTTGACTGAGACCGTGATAAAGCCACTGGCTACCCTTGGGGCAATGTGTTGTGTCTGTCTGATGAGGCTGGCTGTGCCTGGGTGAGGTGGCTCAGGGGATGGTAGTGATGTTTCTGGGGACCACGGGCTCGGCGCTGTGTGATGCTGATGTGCACGAAGCAGCACAGAGCAACCCTGCATCTCCTGGGAGGAGCCGAGTGTGCCACGGTGGCTGCTCCCTGCCAGGAGGCATCTTGCTCCCAGCACAACAGCTTCATTCAAGCAGTTTTGCTGCATCTTCTGAAGCTAAATTTAAGATACTGTTTGCAAAGGGCTGCCCCTATTTTTAGCCCAGATCAGTTCCTCAGTCTGCTTTGCTGTGCAGCTGCACGCACAGCTGTAGCGGGGTAACGGAGGAAGCAGCACGGAGCTGAGGGCAGGGGCAGCTCCGTGGCTGTGCCAAATCCATGTAGGGGCTCTAATCTCTCCGGGGATTTCGGATTGGGTGGGAGGAAGGTAAGAAATCTGGGCTTTGGGGCTGGTCTGATCCTGGGAGTGGGTGTCTGCCGTGTCCCTGGGGGATTTCTGGTGGCCCCTGTGCCTGAACGCTTGTGCTGGCAGTAGTGTCTCCACTCAGCCCAAACTGAGCAAGGATCAGTCCCACTTGGGAAACCGGTGTTTTAAGTGCAGGTTAACTTCCTGGTGGTGTAACCCAGCTCTAGTGGTGTAAATCCAGAACGCAGCCTCCAGCTTGGCTCGGTGTGCAGCAGGCTGAGGCTGAGCAGCGTCCGGGTCTGAATGAGATCTTTCCCCTCTCCTATACTCTTGATTTCAGAGTTGGACTCTCATAAGAAGGCTGAACAATGACATCAACGTCATTGTCTGAATTTTAACAAATGCTTCATGCTTTTAAGACTTTGAAAAAGGGGAGCATGAGCTGAAGGACCCTGAGGAGAGAGAAATTTTGCATTTTTTTTTTTTAAGTTGTAAATTCTGCAGAATAGAAAACATTTTAAGCTATGTTTGCTCTCAAAGTGGAACTACTGCCAGATCAAATAATTTCATGGTGCTTCTGTAAATAAAGTTCACAGGTGTGACTGATACAGCAACCTACCATGGTGCCAAGTGGCCGTGACACTCCATGACTGCAGTTTGATCCTAATGCAGAATAACTTCTTTAATATATAGGGGAAATAATCCTGGCTTGTTTTCCCAGGATATCCCTTTGCTAGAAAGATAAAGAAATGAAATCCTTCAATCAAACCATGTTTCCGCTTAATTAATATGTGCCACAGACCCTTCGGTAGAGTCGCGGCTCCCGCGCGTGACGGAGGTGAGCGCAGCCGTTCACGGCGGACGGGGCTGACACTGGCAGAGAGGCATGGGGGAAAAAATGACCCTTTGCTCCGTGAGTAACCGGACAGCCTGAGCAGCGCATCCGAGATAATCTATCTTCTACAGCTCGAAATCTGATAGGATTGGGGACTGACAGTGTGGAAAATAGAAACTGCCTTGGCATTGAGTGGGCTGGCAGGGAAACCTCTTCCTGAGGGTGGGATTGACAGTGCGGTAAAACCAATTACTGTGGACCCCGGCCTCAGCTTGCCGGGGTTGTGCTTATGCAGACAACGCTACTGATTGAAAAGGCTCTGCTTGTGCTCAGGTGAGCAGTTGGCACACGTTGAAAGTTGCAGCTTTCAGGGCTTTTGCAGTGCTGAACTGCTGTATGGAAGTCACTATTTATAAAATGCTTTTTTCAGCTATACATTATGTACTCGTGCAGCTCTCCAGTGCTAAAGCAATGCCTGGAGGAACAGTGCCTTCTAGAAACATCATTTTGCTCCTATATCTTCTGGAAAGTTCATTGCTGTCTTGACAAAATTCAGTTTTTATTAAAAATGATTAATGCCTTTGAATTTAATCAGGGCATATTCACACAGCGGTGGCTTTACTATAATAGTTTGATTTTAAGCAGCTTGTGTCCTGATGTGTGAGGTGCGTTATATTATTTGACAGCGGTGACATTTATATTTGTAATTACTAAATGGTGACAATCCATTGGAAAGCTCGCCCCACTAGAGGGAACAAAACGAATGGAAATGCACAGCACTGAGAAGCACAAAGTGTCACAATACACCAGCGCATCCCCAGATGAAAAAAAAGCTGGGGACGACATTCTTCTGCCAACAAAAGCAGATACATGTTTCCAAATAAATTGCTGAGTTTTAATTATTTCTTTTGTATTCATTAAGTAGGCTCTTCCTGCTCATTGTCTGACACAGTTACCTCTTTATTTCATAACAGAGGAACATCTTGAAAACAGAAGATATCGTATGTGGGAGTCATGGGCCTCTTGAGGTTTGATTACAGAACGCTGAAAAATTGAGCAAGTCAAGCTGGAATAGAAACCCCAGATCTGATATAAATCTTGATAAATTGGTAGGGGAAAAATATGTTTGGACTTGCTGTTTTTAAAGTGCCGAGATGTAGGATAAACTTATCGGCTGGTACAAGCTATTTTGAAAGTAGTTTTAGACTATTAATGCTTTGCCACAATGATCCCTCCCCCTGCAAGAGGACACTCGGTATTTATCAAAGTGCCTGAGAAACTGGGGTAGTAGGGAAAGGAGAGATCCTCAGGCTTGCTGATAATGAATGGTTCTTACCTCTTAGTTAAGGAAGAGCTGTTGGATGAGATGGCTACTCGGATTGTGTGGGTGAAGTAAGAATGGAATTAATATCTTAGATGATTTACATCACCTGCTGGGGTGCCTGGTGACACTGGGTTGCACTTGTCCTTGACACCAGTCTCCCTTTCTCATCTGCACAGTCCAGTTTGGGTCTCTGTCCTGGCCACACAACAACTTGTAGGAGAAAAATAGACCTTGTTGGACCTGAAAAACATGCAGAATCTTCCTGCAGACCTGTTCCATTGAGAGAGCTAATGCTTTTCCTTTCCATCAAACCCTTCGACAATCTCTGAGCAGGTGCCCAGTGCAGGGTTGAGTGTCTGGATTTGGTGCAAGCAGCCTGGACAGAACCTGGGGACCAGGTACACCCAGCAGCATGCGGGAAAGGCTTTTCCGTATCGGCTTAAGGATTAGTAAGGCAAGACCAAGAGCTGTCTCAGGTCACTGCAGGGTCTGACAAGGTGGCCTTCAGAGCAGATTCTGCTAAGAAGAGAGTCTGTAAAAGTAGATTAAAGCTGGTTTGGTGTACGGTGGAAGTGGGTTTGTCTGGTTGTGGTGGTGTAAATCCAACTTCATGGGATCTAAGTCTTCATTTTTTCCAAAGCTCCACTTGCTGAACAGGTCTTGCTGTAAATAACAACCTTGTGACTTCCTCAAGTTTGTGTTGCACCTGGATTTTTTCAGATAGACGTAACAGATATTTTTCTCTTTACTTGCGTATTGGATTTATCCTTTGCAGGTGCTAATTTATACTGATTGCAGCTCATCAGTCTTGCATCTTGTCTGTCACAGGGTTTCTCAGGCTTTCTAATTTTCTGAAGGAAATGTGTATTGACAGCTCCCAATGAATTCCACAATACAGGAGGTGCATGTGGTGCTGAATACTTGCGGAGCGGCGAGTCCCAGATAGTCCCTGACAGTGCCTAATGGATTTATTCTCAAGTAAATGTTTCATTATATTAATCCAACAATGGCTAAAGTAGCACAAGGCTTATGATAGTCCTGTTAGTTAAAATAAAAACACTATAAAAAAAAATAAGTGACCTATCTGTCATCTTGCCATGGGTTCTTTGGTAGATAACAAAAATTGTCTTTTAGATAAGACTCAAGTCCTTTTTCCCAAGTGGTATTCTGGGTTTTTTAATCAAACTTTGCTTTCAGGAATGATCTATAAACTCTGTCAGTATTTATGTAAAAAAGGGTTCATAATTCAAAATGAAGAAATGAAATATTTAGGTGAGATTAATCCTGAAAACACTACTGCTTTAGCTGTATAATCATTCATCTTATGACATGGACATATTTGTTTGACTACTGACTTTTCATTTGAAAAAATCTGCTTCCACTGCAGCTTAAAATACTAAAAGGAAGAAAAAGAAAACAAATTTTGGATAGGAACAGTATGGGAATAGAAGCTGATGGCATTTAAACCAAAGGTAAAATGCCATATGTCTGGCTCAGGAACAAAAATAATTAAAACTGCTGTGTTTTGAAGGTGGTCCCTGGCCATATGTACCTACTTAGTGCAGCTCTGCACGTTGCCATCTGAGATCTCCCTGCAGAGGCAGCAGGGCAGCGCAGTCACAGTGCCTTTCTCAGTCTCCGAGAGATGCTCTGATGGCCCTTTTCACCCCGGGACGGGTTAAAGCTTCTATGGTGAGAACCGCCTGAAGAGCGTCTTCGCAGCGAAGACAGTGCTGATCTCTCAAGGATGTCCTTCAGGACCCGCCAGGTGCTAAAGCCCTGTGCTCCTGTGCCCTTTGGAGCTGGGGCCACCGCAGGGCTCGCGTGGACCCCGTTCTGCCGGGTGGTCGCTGCCTCCAGCAGGCACTGGTGTGTGCCTCACGCTGCCCACGACGCGGTGGATGGCGGGCGGCTGGCTTTATTAGATGAAATTGAATCCTGAATGCCCCGAGGCTGAGAAATATTTTGCTTGCTTGTCTATGGTATTTCCAGACCTAAAGCCTGATTGCTGTTGTGGCAACCTTGAACTTTTGCAGTTTCTCATCTTCCAGCTAAAATGCTTCAGTCTGGCAGGAGGCTGGTGAGGCACTGAGCTGCTTATGAGTGCATGGCTTGTATCAATAAAGGAAATTAAATAATTCCTCAAAACCGTGCGACGTGTCAGTTTTGCCGCAGTTTAGTCAGCTGTTCGCTTTCTTGTTGGCCTCTTCATCGTTGAAATTTTCTTAAAATTCGTTGTGGCAATTATACCCTGCGTGATTTGGGGTGACTGATGGTGCACAGGCTGCTTGAGGTTTGAGTGGGACAAGTGACAGGCAGGGACCAGTACTCCTTCAAACACAAGGTCCTGTGAATTCTGCTGGGTAATAGGTGTGGAGTAGAAAGGTTTCACTGGGCAACTTGATGTGTGAAATCAAAACCCACCCAGATATCGGGCAGGTGGAGCCACACAGATCTTTCAGAATGTGTTGAATTCCCATCCTGGGATATTCAACATAAAAGAGGGCTTCAAAGCAGCAAAGGACAGGGGACTAAGAGGGATCAGCTGGTATGCTGAGCACAGGTAAGTGTGGAATAAATCTCTAGTCCAGAAGATACACAAAATCTGTTACATATCCATACCAGTCTGGGGACTAAAATACAGCAGATCTTCCAGATTATGCAAGCTCCAGCACTAGTTATTCTGTCTCTTGGGGCCAGATGTGCTGCTGGCAACTGCTTAGTACGCAGTCCTGCCCTTTTACGGGCAATATGGGGCTGGGTTGAGGAAGCCAGGAAAATCCTGAGGATGCCAGCTTCTTCTGCTTAAACACCTTGCAGTGTCTGAGTGGTTGCCTGAGGTCTGCAGGAGGTCCTCTAAATGCAGGTTACCAAAAGGCAAAATTAATATGTTATTATCTCAAAGCTTGACTTTCTTTAATTAAGTTTCTTTAACCTTTCTGTGTTTGTTACTGCCCTAGAAAATGCATAAAAACTTGGATTTAAACAGGAGAGGAAGCTGTGTCATAGCAATGTCATTGCGCTCCAGCCAGGCTCAGTGAGATCTGAGGGCTCCTCTTCTCTGCATTACCCACTGCCACCTGCTCCAGTGCATGGGAAATGAAAGGTATCTGTGTCTCCAGGGTCTTGTAAGGCTTTAGCCTTTGAGGCTAACAGTAGCTGAAGCATTTTATGGGCAAGAGTTTCTCTTTCCTGCCTTGTGCTACCTGCTCTCCTCTGTAGTGTGGTGCCACTCCCTGCTGCCTAAAAAATATGGATGGGGAGGCCTTGTGAAGGGCTGTGATTAACTGAGCTTTGGTGTGTTTGTAGCAATTTAAAAAGAAAGTGGTGATGCTGTAAAATAGCCACATGGATTATGCTGTTGGAATCCCTCTGAGGGCGAGTGGTGGTGGTAGAGATGATGAATTATGGTGACGGGCTGGTTTGAGGTGGCTGGGGTGGTGGTGCTGCCCTGTGGATGCAAGCTTTGGGTGTGGGTTGGGCCCCCAGAGCCTGGGGAACGCTGAGGAGGGCAGTCAATATGGTAACGGGGCAGCTGGAAGAAGAAGAGTCATCATAGCAGCTCGGCAGGACAGATACCACGCAAAGAGCAGTGACGGGATGGACCAGGGTGTTGGAAAATGGAAAGCTGCTCTTCCTGTCCGGTTGATGAGCAGCAATCACACAAGCCCTGTGTTATCCCTGCACGTTGAGACCATTGTGCTGGATGCACAAACCCAGCTGAGACTCCCCCATCCTAGCTTTGCGTGGTTACGTGCCCACCTTTGACAGCAAAGCAGTTGTGCAGAGTGTGAAAGCAAATAAGCTCTTACGTGCTGTGCTTCCCTCTGATTTATCCTCAGAAAAGAGCATCCTGATGTCAGTCACACAGGGGAAGCAGCTGAAACCAGTCGGCTGTATTTACAGCTCGTGGCGCTCTGTAGAGAGCCTGACCTCTGCTCCATGGCAAAACCCTTTCGTGATGCAGGATGGTACCAGAGTGAAGATAAATTAAAGGCCTGAGGGTTTTGTTGGACTACGTATGAATGATAAAATTGCACTGGCATTTCTGCAGTTGTATAATTTAACATGAGATTCAATTAATTTTATTCTGCCCCTAAATTTTTAATATTTCAATATGTTAAACTTCTCCACTTCCTTTTCTGAAAAACTTGCGATCGCTTTATGTAAATATTCAGTGATGAGGAGAGTGAAAAATATGAACAGCTTTGCAGACACCACTCGGGCTCTTGGTATCCATACAAACTGCTGTGTGGGTTCAGGAAAAAAGGGAAAGTATCACGGTATCACACAGTATCACAGTATTGTAAGGTTGGAAGAGACCTTTGAGATCATCGAGTCCAACCTAAGCAGCTGAAGGCTTCCCTGAGTGTCTCAGATCAAGGAAGAATCGTGGTCCCACTCGGGGATCTTGCAAGCAGCTGCTGCTGGGATGCTCAGCCTCCCAGGGGAAAGATGGTCAGCAATGAAAAGATAAAATATGGCTGGTGTAGATGTTGGTGAAGCAAGAGCAAATGAAACCCAGACCAAGCTGCTGCTGGCTGTGCCACTGTGTCACCCTCTCTACAAGATAAGATGCCCTTTAGGGGAGGCTCCCTGTTTCTCCCTGTTCTCCTACGGGAAAGCTTTTCCAGATTTGCTGTCATCTTAAACACTTAACTGACCGATGAGTTTGGGCTGGAAATTAAATGCAAAACCTCCTTTTTTCGGCCCAAACTGCTTTTTGTCGCACATGTTGCCGGAGATCAGGGATCACTCCAGCTCTTGGGGCTCTCAATCAAAAATAGGCAGGATCTGATGCCAGTAACCTCCCTGATCTGTGCAAGGACTGTAACTGTACCTCTGGTATTTCATTTGCAAACCAAACCGAGATATTTAAAATCTCCTTTTGTGAGATGAACTAAACACCTATGGTTGTTTGTACCTATTCCAGCCTGAATTAGATCTTTACTAAATTGGGATGCTTGGGCTTGTCCTTCTTTTTCAGATTCCCTGTGGCTGCCTATGACAATAAATCTCCACCATCTTCTGAGCAGACCCATAATAATTACCAAAACTCGTTAGCCTCTCTTGTGGCCCAGTTGTACCATTGGCTTGTTCTACCAACAAATATGCAAAGGCTGTCATCCCCCTGGGTCCTCTGTTACACTCACATAGAAACTATTTTTTCCTGTGGGTTATGTTTTTTCCTGTCCTCGTTTCACGGATTTCCCAGAAATGAATACGTGGTCGTTTTGGGATCACTGCGGTCACGTGGAAGACTTGCAGCCATCAGTACCGCGTGTCTGAGAAGCATCTCTTGCAAGTGAAAGGGTGAAGGATGTTGGGTCAAATTTGTGGATGTTGTCCCATAACTCGAAGCAGCTGTGTGAGGGTCGGCATGTGGCTGCCCTGCCTGGTAAGAGGTTGATGGATTACTCTGTAGACACTGGGAAGATGCCTCTGTGGTGATGCTTTCTCTCTCCTTGTGGAGTTACTTCTACAAATCTTGCAGGTGTGTGTGGGGAAGCTTGGTATGGGCTTCCAAGCATTTTCTCTGCCTCATTTAGGAAACTGCCATGGGAATTTGAATGTGTGAAGGAGGATTTGGATTTTACCATTGTTTACTACCCTTGACTACCTGGAGACTCTGCTGTTTCTGCTTGAGAAGAAAATTTAGAAGACATTTGTCTCTTGTCAGGGAGGATTTAAAGGAGATGTCATGACCTTAAGGAGCTGTGTGGAGCTGCTTGGGTTTGTGTGGTCTGCTCTGCCCCTCCGCACTTTAAATTGTCACCGTTTAAAACTATTTGCAGGAGAATTGTTGTTATTTAAAGTAAATTGAAAAGTGAATATGTTGTACAGTCATTCTTAGTCAACAATATTACTGAGCAATGTGTAATAAGTCAGGTTGCATCAAGCATCCCAAATTGACCACTCAGCAAGCTACAGTTGTTTATTTTCCTTGCATTGGAGGAAGTAACATACAGAGCATCATCCCTAATCATCAGATCAATTCCTGTGAAAGAGAATCTGATCAAACCTTTAATTTATCTTCAATTGATTAGGTAGCACCAGCATGTTGAGGAGACACTTGAAAAGACCACTTCAACCTTAATAAATTCCAGAGACGAAAGGGATGGTTCTTAATTTTCCAGTTGGCTACGTAGAATTTGTTAAAGCCATATTCTGTGAAAATTGGCTCACCCTAGAGAGTTTCCAGTCAATCACATCGTGCCTTAACAAAGGGCCTCAATAAAGCAGCAGATGAACACTGAAGACATGAATGGCTGAGTAGGGTAGGTAGTTATAAAATTACTTATTAAAAGAATTGGCAGTGCCCTGGTGAGTGACTGGTACAGCTGCTTTAGAGTGTTCAGTGCTCTCCAGAAAGGAGATCTTGGTATCAGCAGCAGGAAATACTAATTGATCCAGCCAGGATGTGCATGCTCTGAATCTGCAAATTGCTTTAACTCAGGGTTTATTTCCATAGGAAAAACAAAAGCAATAAGTTTCTCTTGTTGGCATCTAGCCACCCAAATAGGCAACGGGGGCTGTGCGTAATGCCCGGTCCTTGTCGACGATGTGCAGACCCACAGATGTCAGCCTGTTCCCAACTTCCAAAAAGCCAACCCATGTGCGACGGAGCTGCTCAGAGCACAGTGCAAGCCATGCCTCTTTTTGTGGGCTCCCATTTACAAAGACCCTTTCCACTGACATCAGTGAATGGGCTCGTTCCTTAATCGAGCAATTGCCTTCCCAGCAGCGTGAACGTGCAAGTTCCTCACGGTTTTCTTTTGTGGATGTCTTGCTATAAATCTGCTTTATGTTGCTATTGACTAAGCTGGTCCTCATATAGAGGAAGCTATTGCATGGTCAGGGTAACGTGGATGGAGAGTGGAGTGCTGTACATATGGGGATGAGGCATCCACCTTCCAGCTGCTGCCCTCGATTCCAGTGCTACACAAGGCTGCTGAATTAGCAGAGCAACCCTTTCAGGATTGGTTAAAGCTGTCTACACTATTGAGTAGGGCTTCCTTTTCTTTTGAAATGGTGTAACTGAATGTATGCACAGAGAATTATTTTATAAAGCAGAAAATAAACTGAAGCACTGCCCAGCTTGAAAAACATAATGGATTCTTCTTGATTTCCCACTGAATATATAAATTAAGGCTAGCTGTAAAGAGAAGATTTTTTTTTTTTTTTTCCTTTGCAAGGTCAAATCTGATCTCAGTTCCATTTTTTCACTGATTTCAAGGAGTACTCTGTCCTAATTTGTAACTGCAGGCTTTCTACTACATGGATTTAAAGTAATTATAATCTAACCAACCTATTTCTGGCTTGGGTCTATGGTCTTCAGAAGCTGTGGTTGAGCTTTTTTCTTCCTTAGGACTTTGGGGAAGTGGGAGTTTAATGAAGAGGAAAATGAAAAATTTGAAAAGCCTTATTGTTGAGGGCAAATATTCTCTTCTCTTCCCACTTTTGTTACCATTAATGTCGCTCTCATGAAAGCAGGTGGATGAAGGCTATTTTCTGTGAGGAGTGGGGTGAATCCATCGAAGCAGATTAGGAAATTCAAGCTGTGGTTTACTTTCCAACTCACATTTTGTGGCCTGAAAATCCAAATGAAGAAGTTAAGGTAAACCATATTCCTCTTGGTCTAGTGATTAAAAATCAAAGATGAGAAGTACAGGTGGACACCCAAGATAGGAAATTTAATCCTAAGAAAAATCACTGTCTTGATATGAACTGTGTGGCATGGTATCACCTCTGTTTTCTACAGATGTGTGGGAACAAATGATTTGAGATGAGCTCTGGCTGTATCGTGGATTTTTGTCCTTCCCCAACTTCAGCAAAATATTCTCAAGGGCAAGCTGGGAGCAGTGGAGCATTTTGCCTATACTGCAAGTATTGCAATAATGAAAACTTCAAATCATTGCATAACTCCAGGACAATTGGACTTTTTTCATTAAAAGCAAGTACGTTTCTAGCTCTTGTGGAGAGGAACCTTGAGCTAAGTATAGCCTAAAGCATTTAAACAGACGGCAGATGAAAATAATGCAATGGTTGGAGCTTTTTTAATAATGACTCTGAAGGTGTAATTCATGACTTTTAAGCTCTTGGGTTTGGAAGTCTGAAGACTCCTGGGGTCTAAGGCACATCAATAACAGTAATAGTCTTTCTATGGATTGATGAGCTTAACTGAGAAATGAAGGAAACCAGCTGTGTTCAGTAATGCTGGCAGATACATCACAACTTTTGAGCAGTGCCATGTCTGCATGTACCTGGGATGATTTAACCTGGCAAACACGGACCTGTGCATTCCAGGAGGGTATCCTGACCCGGTGCAGGTAGGCTGCAATTCCCAGTCGAGCTGGAGACTTCTACAGCTCCAGCATGTGCATGTCCTTAAGGAAGACCGGTATCAAAAGTGGTATCCATGTCCTTCAGAGTGTCCCCGACACACGTCGTGATCCCTTTTCTGAAGGGACACACGTGGTCCTGGTTTGTGCTCTTGAACCTCCACCTCAGAGCCATCAACCTGAGAATTAAAACATATTTTGCGTTTCAAAGGGCCTTGCTGGAGATGCATGAAAGTCAGATCTCTGGACCTAGATGATTAATGGTAGGAGTTGTGGCTGCAAATCCGTGAATTCTATTCTTAAAAAAAAGAAAAAAAAAAAAAAAAAAGGTAGTAAGGCAATATATCCTGGCTATCAGGGTAGGGGTGATTCAGGTGGGGCTGCTCTCACTGGACTGGAAAGCTGTTCCATTCTAGCAGCCAAGTGAGATTCTGGCTCCCTCCTCATCTGAGTGGAGGAAAAAAACCCACCCCACCCTGTTTAGCAGGCAAGTCAGCTCTGTGGCAGCCTGATAAATACTCCAGGCTTGATAGTCTTGCTTCCTCTGCCGAAACGCTCGTAGCCATTTGCCAGCTGTTTGCTCTGACCTACAGTCATCGGTGTCTGTCAACACACTGTTTTTCAGAGGTGACAACATGAGATCTAGCAACAATCAAGTAATCTGCGGCATTGCCTGAAGATCTATCAGGCAAACTGAGCAAGGCAAGAGCCAGAGCTGGAAATTGTCTTGTGCTTCCAGTCTTAACTGCAAGAGGTGTTTAAAGTCTCTTTTTTATTTTTTTTTTTTCAAGTCAGCTAAAACAACACTCATAAGCTGGGCTGCTCAGAAACAGCTTGCACGAGAGCATCCATTTGGATTAATGTTGATTGGATTTAAATTGAAATATAGAAGGAAGCAGAGCAGTTAAGCGGGCAGGACAACCGTGTATTCCTCTTGTTAAACTAAATTTCAGGTCTGTTTCCCAGGTGAGGTTTGTTTGAAGGCTTTGCTGTGTGCTGGATAAAGTAATGCTGTGACTGGGGGGGTTCTGGCTGCTGGGGCTGGGCTGAGGCTCTGTGACCCGCTGGGGGAACCTGGGGGGGGGCTTTGAAGCAGTGGTAGCCCTGTTAGCTGGGGTCCATTTGCAAGGTGACGCAGGTTGCTCTGCCTCCTTGACTGTTGCACCCCAGGTAACAGGATTTCACAGACATGGATGAATATGTGTTTTGTAGCTCCTACCTGCTCAGTCTGATGTCTCTTGGCGTTCCTTGTCCCCTGTTGAAGAGGTGAGCTGGTCTGCACGTGTGCAGCAGAGGTGTCTGTTGGGCCTCCGGGAGGTGACACCTGTACGTCAGCCACATCAGACTTCTGACTGGAAAAAAGACCCATCCAGGGGAAAGAAGTGTAAACTGTGCCGAGTGTACAGGTTTTTGTGTTTTTTTTTTTTTTTTGCTCATCCCATAAACATTCTGCAACAAATAGCAGCAGCTATAAAACAAAAACTTAAATGATTTTGTTATCAGCAAAACACTCGCGCTGTCACTTGAATTTTCCTCAATCAGAAGCTTTGCCAAACCAGCGATTTTTTTTTATTTTTATTTTCCTTTTATTGTTGCAGACGACAAAGTTTCTTGGAAACAAAATCACACTCCAGAATGAATAAATGCTGATCTGAAAGTTTCCTTTCAGGGGGATGATTTGCTGGGCAGGAATTCAAGTTCTCTGGTTTGACTGAGGCAGCTTGTTCTCTTCTGAAGCACTAGATGCATCCCTGCACTGCTGCGGGGCAGCACTGCTGCCACCAGGGCTGTGGGACACGAGCTGCCACCAAGAGCAGGATGGCAATACATGGCTTTGTATTGTACACCAGTGAAGCAGCTGGTGCCCTCAGGGGTCTTATTGCTGGGCACAGCTTGCTGTTTGTTTAGCATCATTTAGTACATGCAGAAAGGAGGCCCAGGTTCTCACCACCTTTGCCAGCAACTTTGATACAATCCAGGAAAGAGGCTTTTTCTCCACCTTCTTGCAATGTTCCTTCGTTTTACCACAGTATCATAAGGTTGGAAAAGACCTCTGAGATCATCGAGTCCAACCCATGACCCAACACCTACACCTCCTCCTACTTGTCAACTACACCATGGCACTAAGAGCCTCATCCAATCTCTCCTTAAACACCTCCAGGGACGGTGACTCCACCCCCTCCCCGGGCAGCGCATTCCAATGGATACTTAAGCCAGGAGAGCAACAAAAACCCCACCACTGGTTTAAATGAGTTAAATTTTCCGAGGTGGAAATCAGGAATGTGTCTAAAGAAATTCTGTAAACCACCATGGTCTGACCTGAGCATTGCTAAAATCAACTTGCACCAGTAAGGCAGAAAATGAAAAATCTTGAGACCAGTCCGCATAGCTGTTCCCCAAGCCTTCCCATACGCTTCCAGCTTGCAGGCTGATGTGAAACAATCCAGCTAGACAATGGTCGTGAGCTTCCATCCTTGTGGCCCATTGACTGCAGCACAAAGAGACCACACAATAGGGGAGCTGGAAAGGTACTCAGCAACGCAGCTGAGTTTTAACAGTGTCTCATCTTCTGAGCTACAAGAGCTTCTTCAACAGCCATTGGTAATTTCTGTGGCTTAAATGTGCATCATAACTGATTTTTGTGAGTATCAGTTGGAGAGCTCTTGAGGTTATGGACATACCTCAAGAATTCTCGTGCTCTGAAGTGCAGAGGAAGCATCTCTGGTTTCCTGTTTTCCTTGATGTCTCCTTTTGCTTTCCCTGTCAGANTAGGTAGCAGGTGTAGGTGTTGGGCCATAGGTTGGACTCGATGATCTCAAAGGTCTCTTCCAACCTTACAGTACTGTGATACTGTGATGTAGTGGCTGAACTTGGACTGTTGGGATCAAAGCCTGAGAGAGAAGCCTGCAGCTGACTGCAGAGGCGCCTCACTTTGGTGGGCTCTGTGCAGCGTGAAGGTGACTCGCCTTGCAGTTGTCTCTTGTACCTTCAAGGATAAGTGAGTTCAAGCTGAGAGAACCATGCTGGTGGTGTCACTGCTCCAAGCACTGGGCTCTGAGCACCCTTATCTGACAGCAATAATGATGGGCTGTGGTGGACACTGAGGTCCCACCTTGACGTCGGAATTTGGGGAAGCACACCTTACGCCGTGAATTTGGAGCAGATGGAGGCCAGTGCATGCGTGCAGGGACATGGGCTGTGTCCTTGCTGGTCATCCTGCCTGTGTTAGCAGGAGCAGCACTAGGTCTAGCAATCGTGCCCTTCTCTTGTGTGTGACATAGCCTCTCGCTGAGCCTCCATTGCCAGCAGTACTCAACAGATATTTGCTTTCCATCAGTTATATATCAACACCCCCCCCCAGCACGCAGAGAAGGTGGATCCAGACTAAAAGTGCCTCAATTCACGGGGCAGTACAGCAAAGCCCAGGTTTAACAGCCACGACCAGGTAATTCTTAGCTGTTGAACGAGCCAACAGTTTCCTTGAGAGCAAGTGCAGGTTTATTTTCTTTGGGTTATCTTATTTTTTCTTCTGTTGTATAACTTCTAAACCCATAGCTTAGAGCAGCAGGTTAAGAAAGCAACTGTCCTTAGTGACACACAGCCGAAAAATGGAAAACACACTGCATAGAGATGGCACGCTGATGTCTATTTTGCAGAGCACTCTGCACCTACTGTTTCGGGAGTGCTCTTGGCACTGGCTGCTCGTGTTAACTGGGCATTACTGGCGGAGCCCAGAAACGCCTTGAAGACACAATCCAGCCTTTAAGCTCTCCACTGTTCCCTTCTTGTCTCCCTGACTTAGACAGAAGAAACCTGTAACGGTGATGTTTTACATGTGTTGTATTTCCATGCCATTTTGCAAAGCCTCTAGCAGTGCATGCCAAGCTATAAGGGCCTGTTCTTGGCATGACGAAGCAAGTGCATTCTGGGTGGAGAGGTGTAAATCTCACCTCTGAATCATAGAATCATCAGGTTGGAAGAGACCTCTGAGATTGAGTCCAACCATACCTGTCCCCTTACTAAACCCTGTCCCTAAGAAACTCATCTACCCATCTTTTAAACCCCTCCAGGATGGTGACTCCACCCCCTCCCTGGGCAGCTGTGCCAATCCCTGAGCACTCTCTCAGTAAAGAAATTTTTCCTGATGTCCAGTCTAAACCTCCCCTGGCACAACTTGTGGCCATTTCCTCTCGTCCCATCACCTGTGAGAAGAGACCAGCACCCACTGCTGAAGTCTGGGTAAGGAGCTTTGGGGATGTGTAGGGGGTTAGGGGGTTTCCTAAGGCTTCTGCTGCTGCTTGGGACCACTTCTCTGGTGGTTACAGACTTTTCCCTCCCTTTGTACAGGCTCTTCCCTCCTTTTGGCTTATCTGGCCTTTTTCCTTTCCAAAGTGATTATTAATCCGAGTCTTTTTAGTGCCTCTCTTCCTTTGGATGAGACTGCACCCAATACTAACTCCTTCCAACTTAATCTCTAAATCTTCTGGAAAAAATTTCCAAATGCTCTTCTCCTCAGATCCATGAAATCCTTGCTGAAAATTCTTTACCCAGTTTGAAGAGCTGTGAAGCACTTTAAGGACAAACATCTTTTGCTTTCAAGTCTGACCAGAGGTTTAAATTGTCCTCCCAGTCATTCCTTGTGCTGTATCTTCTGCAAAGCAATTCCCAGACTTCACTAATTTTTGTCAGCATCATTAAATGCTCATGGTCTTAAGTAGATCTTGCATTCACCCAACTGGTGAATCCTCTTAATATTTAAACCATCTTGGGGTTTTAAACTCTGCTCCTATTGTACACTCAGGACGTGTCTGTGCTCGTTTGAATGCAGTTTTTGCACTGGGAATTATTAGATGGTACCTCTGTAGCACTCTTGGCTCAGCTATTTCGTAGTGCCACGGAGTTGCAGCCCTCATGGGTGGTGTCACAGGCTTTCTTCAAGATTCAGCGTGGGTTTCCAGTGCTGAGCGTTAGCAGATGCAGTGAATGTAGACGGGTGACCAGTCCTGTTGAACAGCGCCTGTGGCTCCTGCTTTCCAAACCGATTCCGTCACAAACGGAAGTCTTCTCATCAGCACAATGTGCTGAATCAGAAAAATGTAATTCGCCATATATTAGGAAGAATAAGCAATTATCCCTTGTCAATTAAGTCTTCAATCAGTGCATATAAACAGCTGGTGACGCAGAGGAACAGTCTTCGCTTAAAATTAGAGAATCTTTTTGGAGAGCCTGTTCATTTCCATATATTTACCAAATTTTCTTCCTATAAAAATACTGTGTCTACTTAAAAAAAAACCCCTCTGCCTTAATCCTCTTGATCTCCAGGGCAAATGATGTATTTTTAGGAGCGACTAATTAGTGAACATGTGGAAAGGAGGGATTTTAAAGCTGCTCTGAAAAGACTGCCGTCACTTGAAATGTTCAGGCGATGGTTGCTGGTTATTACACATCGCCAGCTGTTTCTGGCTGGGATGGATGAGGCCAAGGCTCCCTAACCACGGGTGCTGAGCACTTGCCTGCTAGCGTTGCAGAGCCTGGGAGGGAGTGGCATCTGTGGTGGTGGTGGTGCTCCTCAGTGAGCACTGCTAATAAACCATTATAAGGTGAAGTGTAGCACGCATGGCAGTTAATTTTGGCTTTAATTTTATTTAATAGTTCATAACATTTAATCTCAACATT
This sequence comes from Geococcyx californianus, assembly GCA_013389885.1. Lineage (NCBI taxonomy): Eukaryota > Metazoa > Chordata > Aves > Cuculiformes > Neomorphidae > Geococcyx > Geococcyx californianus. Next base: position 10,339 of record VWPV01024127.1, on the reverse strand, counting down.
TAACTAGCTTAAATAGAATGAACATCTTGTGCACTTTTCCGTTAACTGGCAATATTTTGCTGCTGACTGCTCCCGTGCTCTTAGTCCTTCTAAATCTTTCGCTTGATCTTAATTGATGCTCTCCCAACTTTCTGCTGTCAAACAACTGAAAGAGGCTTTTTTTTTTTGCTGCTGTTTGTTACCACCTTTGAATGCAGAATATTAACCAAATCATGGGGAAATGATAGTTGTGTCACTGGTGGAGCCTCCTCAGATGGCTGCATGGTCTGGAGCGGTGTATGGTCAGCCAGGGACCAGGTGCCTGCAGAATCTTTGGGAAGAATTTTTGCCCTTTCCCTTGAATGGAAATGTACAATTTTACTTGCAGACAGCCAGTATTTCCCAACATAAATGCTTTGAACCACCCGAGGCCAAGTACAGACTCCAGTTCCAAGTGAAGTGAGGAAAACCACAGATCTTTTCCATGACTAATATGCTTTGTCTACCAAGAGAAGCTGAATTTATTTTGCTTTGCTAAATCGTCGCTGTTTTAGACCAAAATGGACTTTATCAAGGAGTGGAACAAATTACACCATTTTGAGGGTATGTGCAATGGATGGCTTGGGACATGATTGGCTTTTGGGAAGAGGCAAAAGCAAATGAACAGTTCTCAGAGTCTATTTTGTGGAGAAAATGTCCTTAACCCTCACCCCCAGTGCAGCAGTAATTTTTCTCCACCAGCACAGCTGAGCAAGGATCATTTTTCTCCTCTTGAGGGATGACTGGTTGAACAGCAGCAAAACCTCTGTGCACTGTCTTCTGTGATTAACTTTTAGCCGGAGAACCTCCTTCTGTCCACAGGCTCTCTGCCTACCGCTCATAAAACGGAAGGAGTATGGTAACTCCTCCAGCTTGCGTTCCCCTTAATAGACTACATCATATTAGAGGGTCTAATAGGTACTGGGAGCACTTCTATGTAACTCATCAGTATGCTTACAGAGTGCATTTTCCTCTCACCTTTCTCCAGGGTATCTGTAAAAGTATGGATATGCAGTCTGTGCTCATCATTAAACTGGAGCTGGTAGGTATTATTGCTTCTCATGGGATTGCAAAAGTACGGGCTGTGTAAACTCATTTGCACCAGCCAGAGGTTGCAGCCCCGTGTCTCAACTTCATCTTATCAACAGAGTTTTAATATGTGGCGATAGGTGCTGATAGCAGAATGATTGATTGGCTGAGGTTAATTTGTGTGTGTGACAGAGGGATAAGGGTAGAGAAGGAAGATGTCCATCTTCTGAATCACGTGAACGTGTGTTCTATATATTTGTATATATACTGGGATCGACTGCTGTGGTTGGGCTTAGCAGGAGGAATAGAAATTTAAAGATAAGTCAAGCAACACTAGGATTACTTTAGGCTGCCACTGCTGCTCTTTGCCTTGACTGGGTTAGTCTGTTGCAGTGTAGGACTTGCATGGGTTGGGATGTGGAGGCAGATTTGTCCAGAGGTCTCCCTGGGGTAGGACATGTTTCCTTTGGTGAAATCCGGCGTGTGCAGAGCTGCTCCGTGCTGTTCTCAGCACAGAGGAGGGATCAGAGTCCACTCGATGGACATGTGATGGTTCATTTACTGTGATCTCGAAGCACAAAAATCAAGGCAATCATGCCAAGGAGTTGTGCTTCAATCAAACTGGGCAGCTTTATTGTTTTGCCTGTAAAGCACCACGTGATAGGCAGAAAGAGTGATAGGAAAGGAAAGAAAAGGTAAAGGGAGGAAAGAGGATTATAGCTACCACCACAGGTCCAAGGCATCCCTATGGTCCCATGTCCAGGTGGCATCCCGCTGATCCTTCTGACTGTTGTGATCCTTGCTGGGGAAATCATCTTCTTCTTCGTCTTCCAAGGCACGGTAGCTGAGGAGCCATCTTTTATGCCAAGCAACGCACGTTGCTTCCCCCCTGTCCCATGGATTGTTTCCAGTCTCCACCTTGAAAGGTTCTCGCTTTGCTTGCCAAAACTTAACTGCCCAGGCCCAGTAGGTCTGGTTTTGGGAGGAGTTAGCAAGTTTGGCTGAGGCAGCAGGTGAAATCCATCTTCAGGACAGCAGCTATGTGGCAGTCATGGTCGTTACCTGCAGGTATTGGGGAACAGTACATCGCTCCCTGTACCCCACAGTTCTTTCTTTCAGGGTGTTTTCTTCTTGGTATTCTCCAAGTCCCTGATGACGATGTTGAGACAAATACTGTTCTTCAGACTGACTCTTACACAGGGTCTCACCTGTTCTGGCCTTGCTACGCTCTTGAATTGTCCATCACTCTCTGCTGGCCCCATGCTGCGACAACTCTCCGACCGCCCCCATTTAACTTTCTTCTCCTGCCAGAGGAAGACTGCGCATGCGTCAGTTCCTCTTACCGCAATATGAGCACTTCTCATAGTCAAGTCCTGTGCAGCACAAGGACAAGTAATACCCAAAAACCTGTTTGAGGCTACAATAATGCCACTACCGAACAACAAAGTGTGCTTTTCCTTGTTTGTGCCTGACAGACAGCAAGACTTAGCAAACCCTTATAATGCTTATGGTAGTGACAGCATGCGCTGTGGCGGTAGGGAGGTGTTGGTGGTACCTCTTCCCTCTAAGAGTTTCCAACTTGTGAACAGAAATGCTTAAAGCCATGTACTGACTTCCAGAGTAAAATGATTCATTACTTCTCCCTGGCTTATGAGTGAGCCCTGCAGGAGCAACCAATGCCACGATCCTCTTCCATCCTGGTGTGTTGATGAAGAGCTTAGCAGGACTGGTCCTCACTGCTTGGAGCATCTCACAGTGAGCCCAGCTCTGGGAACAGAACAGCTCCTGGGGTGGGAGAATTGAACCTGTTTGCTCATGCAAAGCAGTGTTAACGAAGGGAAGTTTATAACACCCTGCTACACCATTATTTAAGTATATATGATTCTCTCCCCTTTTCTGTCTGTTTTATGGATTGATGCTGTCCCTGTTCTGCTCAGACTCCAGGGGAACCAGATGACCACCACCATCTGTAGTAGCTCTTGGAGCAATAATAGGAGCAACTGCAGTTTAGCAATTGTTAACTATGTTCTTTATTGAATTTTGTTATAGCTGTGCAATTAGCCTCAGCAGAGTACGTTACAGCTAAAGTCTCTATTAAGAAATCTAGTGAACCAAAACAAACATCCATACCTGATCTGACAAACTTATTTTCCACAAAACTTAATTAAAGAGGAGGATTCCTCCTGACTTAAATACATTCTTGCCTTGCACCTTAAAACAAGCTAATTTTAACCTAATTGGATTGTTAACCATACTCAACAGAGAGCAGTTCTGACTGTAGGGGTTTCCCAAACACACTGAGAGGTAGCAGGCACCATGCAGGTTAAGCAGGGCTAAGCCTGCTGCAGGACAGGGTGTATTTTGAGGTATAGCTCAGGTGGTGAGGGGGAGGCTGGTTCTCTGAAACCAGGAACTGAGAAGTCCAAAGAATCCCTAGAAAGTCTTGGCTTGGGTGAACTCAGCAGGTGTCTATGGACTATTGATCTAGTCCTCATCTTGGGGGATTTTGCCATCTCTGCAACACCTTTCAATTTAGCAGGTGTGCTGGGTTTTGCCAGTGGATGTCTCTGTCAGGTGGATATTACTGCAGGATGGTTATACTGTGGGAACTGTTGTGTCAAGGTGGAGCTAGTTTCACAGTGTTCAGCAAATTTGGCAGACTCTTTAAATGTTCATACGTCTAGAAAAGTGGGTTTGCAATAACTGTTTTAAGGTAAAAACAAAAGAGAAGAAGGCTTCCAGGCAAGTATGTTCGTTTCTATTTTGCTTTTTCTTTTTTCTAACTGCATCACTGTTCCAATAAAACGTGGTGCTTCTTTCTAAAAGTCTTGTGTCTCAGTTATAGACTAGGAGATACTGATTTCCCTGAATCTTCGAAAGGGGAGGTATCCCCTAAAAGGTGATGAGTAGAGGTAGCGTTGGATATCAGCACCTGAGCTGCCCCAGTTTTCCCAGTGCTGTTCGGCTCAGCGAGAGGGCTGTGCCCTGAGAGGGCTCAGCCAATATCCAGAAAGGGAAAAATACCTTCAGGTAGGCTTTTTATGCGGCTGTTGTGATGATGGTTGTGGGGCTGGGGTGGCTGGGGCCTGGGATTTGTGGTCCTGCGGCTTGGCAGCTCGAGCATCCTCTCCCTATGCCAGTGCTGCAGCCCATCCTCCCCCGGCATGGGGGCCTGTGGGCAGCAAATTGCTGATGGCAGGTGGGGTAAGAAGAAAACCGGAGTTTTAATTGTGTTTTCTTCATTAACATAGGCTTTGCTAAGGTTTATGGCTGTGTGCTCTCTGCAGGACCATGAGGGTCCAGCTGGACGGGACACTGGAGAGGGCATCTCTGAGACTGAGCAGCAAGCTGCCTTGTGCCAGATACAAAGCATTCTTCAGCTCTTTAAAAGAAGGCTTTTGGTAAAAGCTAGCACAGTTTTCAATGGAAATATTTCAAAGTATCCCTTTATAGGAAAGAGCAGAAATAAAAAAAATACTGATTACCAAGGTTATGTGTTGCCTTTTCCCATAACTATAATTCCAGTTACATACTAACTCTTAGGACAAGACGCTCATACTTCCCCCAGAAGTTAACAGTAACAGAGAATAATTAAGAGAAATAGTAAGAGGTTGGTTTATAAACTGCATGAGTGTCTTTTTGAAATATTGTATTTCAATTTCTGCAAATAAAACCTGTCTTCTGATCTTTCCCAGAGAGCTCCTGAGACAGTCACTTCAACTTTTGCAAGCAAACTTTGTTTTCTAAAGACCACCAAAGAGATGCTGTCAGCTCTGTCATTTTGTCCAGCTTAATACAGCAATCTCTTTAAAAGCTGTCACTGTGTCTGCTGCTTAAGTGAGTGACATTTTTTAATAGTGAGAAAACTGTTTACTTCTGTTTGAATGTCATCTAAGATTAAAAACTTTATTCAATTACCTTCTGAATGGTACCTCGGTATGATCTGATGATATACATGTAGTAATGCAAACTAATTTGATTTTCTCCGACTGAGGCATTCATCACAGAAGGTGAAAAACCAAAATATTCTTCAGCAGTAAATGAATATTCTTCTCTTTCTCATAAATGATCAAATGCTTGTGGTATTCATATAGTTTAAGCTTGTTAAGATTCAAATTGAGGACGGTCTTGCAAAGTTTTCTATTGCCCTTTGTGAGGAATAGCTGTTTATTCATGATTTCTGTAATGAAAAGTGAGCTCTGGCTCATTGACATTGATTTCCATTTCCCAATGTCTGGATCTGTGCTTCCAAGGAGGGCAGAGCCATGAATCTGGGCACAGCTGAGCTTGTTTTAAAACATTTGAACCATAAATTGTATCAGGACTAGAACTTCTTGTCTTCTCTTGGAAAGCTGAATTTGAAGCGCTGTTGTTTCTTGCAGGTTCTTTCCAGGCTGTTTGAGCACCTTCCCACCCTGCTCTCAGCCTGCTGACTTCACTGCACGGCTGCAAGGCGCACCACAGAAAATGCAATTAAACCAAATTATCTTTAGCATCCTTGACTGAGTGATGCCCTGGAAAGCCCAGTTCGGCCACTCTGCTCACATCTTGTCTTTATTGTTCCCATCTGGTCCATGCAGCGGTGGATGGAGATATTAAAGCACAGAGACACATACATTTCAGGAGGGTAGGAGACCCAGCAAAGGCTGCTTGGTGCGGGACTCATCTCTTCTGTAATCTCTCTGATCACTTGTGTGCTGCTGGCTGTTCCTGCAAATAACTGCTGAACCTGAGATCGGGATGCTTTTGATTAGAGCATGCTGGGATGGAGACAGAATGTGCCTGCCTGATGTTTCCAAAATAGGAAACCTTCCTAGCACTGCCACGTTACAGTCTTGAGATGGGAAAATTATGCTTTGGCTTTCTCAGGAATTTTCATCTTGTTTTTTTTTCTACAGCATTTGAATCACTTTGATTTAATAACCTTACTCGGGCTGGATTTGGGGTGAAGTTTGTGCAATGTAATGCAGTCTGATTTGAATTTTATAGCTGTTTAGTACCACTCAGCGTGTGCAGCCTTTCCTGATTTTATTTCTTTAATAGCCATACAGGCACTTTTCATGCTGCTGAAATATCCTGCCACTTTGCTAATATAGGGGAAATTGTGCCTTCTGGGCACTGGCTTGCAACTGGGGAGCTGAAAAGCCACCGTGCCTGGGGAAAACTCAGGGTGCAAGTGTGCTCCTGCAAGGCAAGGAGAAGTTGCCTTTGTGGAAAGGTCTCTGAGGCAGCTGCACAGCCAGGCTCTGGTCCAGACCAGTGTCACTCCTTTTTAGTACTGGACTTGCCCAGCACGACCTGGGGAAGTTGTGTGTTGGACTGTTCCACAGTTAGATTGGTGTTGGGTTGGGATTGATGACTGGTGCCAGCATGGTATTGATTAAAAGCCATAATTAAACACTAAGTTTCCCCGTCTGATGGCAAGAGAATGGTCCAAGTCCCTTCCTTTGCCAATGGGTGTCTTTTTCTAAACCACACTTAAAGCAGATTTCAGGGGCTTCCCTCTCAATTATGGAGAACAGCCTTAAACGCTGCAAAACAACCCTGAAATGAGTCCAGCTGTGGTGGGGGCCAGTGCTGTTGGTCATCGTGGGGCACACAGTTTGCCACATGCTTGATGCCCCCCTTCAGTATTCATAGCCCAAAGCTGGGGATGGAGTATCTGGATCTCCTCTTTGTCAGCGTGAAGCAAACTTCACATCTTGTCATTTGCTCTGATGTGGCTGAGCTTGTGGAGAAGAGACTGAGGGTAAACTGAAAGAATGTGAAGAAACAAAGATGTTTTGCTGCTGTGAGAAATCCACAGGCTTGGGGAGCATCAGAAACTGGATGCTTTATGACATAAAGTTTCCACAGAACTTTTCTAAAAGTGAGGACACTTACAACGCCATCGTTGTCAGCATCAAAGGACAACAAATTCTTACACTGCCTGAAAAAAGCTCGTTCTGCATGTATGTTTATTAAGTACCTGAGATGTGAGAATTGAATTTCCTCAACCATGGAAACCCAACAGTGGCTTTAATTTTTTAAGGTTAGTCTAAGATAAAAGCTGGGAGGGCAAGAACACAACATGGGAAAATGCTGTGTTGGCAGTTGATCTGTGCCAGGCGGGACGCAGCTATCAGCTGCTGAATGCTGGGCTGGGCTGGGTTTCACCAGGAGGGATCTGTTAGCTGCTTGTTTTCAGCCAAGCATAAGCTGAGGAGACTTTTGGTTGGTGGATTTTTGGAACAGTATTGCTGACCTCGAGGTGGTGCTTCTAGAGCTGAGTCTGGAAAGGATGTCTGAGTGCTGGCGGCATTCGAACTTTCTAAATTGTGAATGATGAAATGGTGCACATGCCCTCAATGGGTACCTTACTGCTCTTTTCTATAACATTATGCAAAGGCTTTGGTAACTTCTAGTAGAAATTCCTGACTTGCTGTATTTTAGGACTGAATTTCTCTTTTTCGTGGCTGCCTCTCATTTGGTGTCTCGCGTGTACTCTGAGTTAGGCTGATGCCCTCCCTTTCTGACTGATGATTTCTCATGTCAGACAACAGATGCTCATTAATGCCGAAATGCAGGACTGAATTTAGAGATTTTTCTTTTTTTTTTAATCCTACTTTATTAATCCAGTCCTGGAGGTCACCCTGGGGCTCCTGAGCAGTAAAGTCCAGCCTTGCTGGAGCTGGGCACTCCCACCACGATTGGCACCAGAGCCTGCAGTTGTCCTGCCTCAGCCAGTGTTGTCACTGAATGGGTTGTCCTTGAGATCAGTCCAGTAGAGCTGGGCCTCCTCCAGGACTGATTTCCCCTCCATGTGGATCCTGGTCACCTCCTTGGCAAGTTCCTCACCTGCTACTTATTCTTCTAGCACCCTTTCATTTTTTCTAGTTCCAACTAGAAATTTCTCATGCAATTTTATTACCAAGTTCCTTCCAGATGTCTAAATAGATTAGACCTACCACATTTCCTTCGATGAAAACCAGCTATCTTTTTAAAGAAAGATATTGGATTCAGTCTGGCATGAGCTTTTTTTTGTAAACCCGTGCTACGTTTTATACCACTTTCCATTAACCACCGTATCGTTTAATTATTGTTCCCTTCATAACTTGTTCAGGAAATCTCGCACTCTATTTCAGTCAGATTAATGGGCTTCTCTTAAACACAATTTTACATTTGCTGTTCCCTAGCACACACTGCCATTTATGCCTTGATAGATTTATTTTTTTAATTATCATTATCCTCAGGAATTACCCAGTTCCCCTAACTTGAGTGTGTTAAGCTCTAGATTTTACTTCCACTTCAGATGGGGGTGATTTCCATTTCTATTAACTCATTTGTATTAGTCACCCTATTTGTGTTCCAGAGCTCAAAATCCACCTTTTGGAGTGCAAATTGAAGCTAAGTGTTCATTTAGCTTTGGGACCATACTAAGCAGTATTTATTTTTCATTCAGTTCCTGCTGCTGGGGCTCCCCACCATGGTGGGTGCTGCATTGAAGAGACCTCAGTCTGAGAGAGTGGCTTGTGGAGGTTGTGCAGAGAAGAGAAGCAGGGCATGCAGTAACTCCTCCCTGATGTAATCTTCCAGTCTTTAGGGATTTGCTCTGAACCTGCCTGATGCCACAAAGAGCCCCACGTTTGCTGTCTGCTTCATATGCTCAACAGCATCTTGGTGCTTGCTTGACTCTGGGCAGTGATGTTTCTATTACTCTAGGGCTGGCTTTGGATCCTGCCAAAGCCATCTTGATCCTGAAGGATCTTGTTCAGCATCTTTGTATTATCAGGACTCTCTCACTGGCTCGTTCAAGTCCCACTGATGAGCTGGAATTTCATTAACTCCATTACTACCCTGAACATGCTTCTTGCAACAACCCCTGGGGTTTTTCTTCACTTCCCCTGTGCTCAGGGACCTTAGCCTTGCTTAGATTGGTGAAAAGCGATGCTCTGGGAATCCACCTGCCCCTTGAAAAGCGATGACAGAAATGCAAGAAATTCCCAGGTTTACCATGACTTTAGTATCACTTATACCTGTTTTTTTCTCCCTTGTGTTTTGATGTCCTGTCTCATTGACCCATGCAAGGCACTTCAAACCTCTGCAAGCAGCCCTCTCCACCCATTTCCACCGATCAGACCAAACAGGTGTAGTAAAATGTGTTCTTTCCTCTGATGTATAGTTTGCAACAGCTTTTTTAGGCTCCCATACCACACACAGTGTGTTTTCATACTCCTTCCCACAAATTGTTACTTGAATTGATGAAGGAGATGCCGGATGGAAGTAATAAGTTGAGAAGAGTAAGAGGATGGATGTGTCCCTGAGGAATTCTGGTAAATGGGATGTGCTCAGGGAAGGGGAGGAGGGAGCGATGGGCATCCGTAATTGAGAAAAAAGGAGGTGAAAACAGACTCCTCCTGCCAGGACTTTCTGTTGCTGTCATGGGAGGTAAAGAAGTTGTTTAGAAAAACCCAGCACCCACTGGAGTAATGAGAGCAGGACATTTTCTGATTAACCAGAGTTTCTCAGTCCCCATGCTTGGCCAGAAAACAAGATTCTGTTAAAAGAGGAGCTGGCACTGTGCCTCAGAGCTGAGTAAGAAATGCCTTTGGGGTTTCACCAGAGAGGAGGGAGCAGAAGTCCATCCTTCCTGATCTGATATTCAGTGCAGCTTGTTCTGTGTTTCTTAACACACTCTGGGAGCTGCCGTTCCCTGCACGCTGCTGTTATTTCTTTATAGTTATCATTTATTTCTATATGTGCTATCTAAACTGCTCCTGCCCTGGGCACAAGTACAAGATGCATTTCAGAAAGCAGAGAGGAGGATGATAATCTAAACTGTCCGGGCATTTCAGAGCAGGGAATGGCCTTGAAGTGACAGTGGATGTTGGCAGGGTGAGGCCAGCCAGGGGGAGCAGGATGGATCCCACGCTCACCCTTTTCTGGGGGACGAGGGGCAAACCTGGCCCTGATGGAAACACCAAGATGCTCACAATGTCTCCTTGCAGCGACTCCTTTCCGCTGGGGTTTGCTCCTGCGTGTATTAACTCACTGCTCTTACTCCTCACCAGGCCTTCGTGGTGGGCTCCGCTGGGGTTTGGTACAAAGGGGCAGGGAGGCAGCGGCACCCAGCCGTGGGCACGTGACAACGATGCAATTATTGACCCAGGTGCTGGGCTTTCAAATAACTCCTCAGAGGCCTGACCCCAGCTGAGAGAGAGGCCGGAATCTCCCACCAAATGCATCTGAACCATCTGGGAAAAGACTGGAACTCAGCCTAGAGAGAGAATTTAGCTCCCACACACACACACAA
>VWPV01024125.1:0-92195 GCA_013389885.1 Geococcyx californianus | reverse complement strand
CCAGCGTTATGGTTCTGTGATTCAATGATACTATGATTCTAGTGAGCAAGAACTCAAGTTTCAGAGTTGCCTGTAGAATTTTACAGTTATTGTGCTAAGGCACTTGAGGGATACTTGAATGCATCCCTGGGCATTAAAACTTTATCAATCACCTCTGAAACATCAACCCTATATATTTATGATCATCTTCAGGCTCTTCTGCTCTCCAGCTGTGGGGAGAAGGGTCATGACAAGCATTTTGAACTATACATGGTGATTTTGTGCAGATGTGTGTATATGCTCATACTTTGCTCTATGAAGAACAATTTATTAGAAAATTTTAACTTTATTATCCAGCCAAGATTCATGATCTAGCATACAGCAAATGTAATAATGTTTCAAGATCATAAAGTGGTGCTGCTCTTCAGATTCCTTCTGTAAATAGCTGTGCCCAATGGCTTTTATGGGGGACAACCTGATCCTGTACTTGTATAACAGATAGAGCTCTCGCATATGAATGATTTGCTTTATGGAGATTTACTTGATCTTAGATTGAAACAAGCATATCGAACGTCCCCTGGCTTGAAACAGTTATTTATTATTTACAATGTAGATGTTGTAGGACATTATTCAGATAGAATTTCCTTGGCTTGGGGCTTAACATTCCAGAAGGCCTACAAGATAACGACATGGACAAACTGGAAGAAAACTGAATTCTGTTTGAATCCTAATGAGCTGCAGTGATGAGTCTCTCTGCAGAGCCTGTGCTGAGGAGCTGCACTGTCAAAACAATTTCCAAGTAATGCCTATAGAATTTAGAGCAAATCAGATATGCTGATAATAAAATAAACAAAGAATGAACAAAGAAAGACTGTTTTAACTCAGGTGTGGTTCATGCAAGATTCATTGTGAGTCTCAGAAGACGTAAAAGATGATTTTCTGGCAGAATAGGAACCCATGTAGGCAGAAGATTCATTGTGAGTCTCAGAAGACGTAAAAGATGATTTTCTGGCAGAATAGGAACCCATGTAGGCAGTCTGATTTGACTGGATAGGTTATACTTAAGGAAGCAGCCTTAGTATGAAGTGTTATATGTTTCAAAGAGTGAGACAATGAGGTCTTTTCTCAGACTGTCTCCTGACAGGAAGAAATAATTACAAAAATAGACTTGATCTCTGAACAGATGAGGAATGTAGTTTGAGCTATGAGGAACAAGACAATGAATGCTGAAGAGAGACAATTTCTGAGTCTTCCTTCCCCTTTGAACTCTTTTTGCCCCACATACTTTTCTTTAGAACTTCTAATGTACTAAATAAAATGTAATGAAAAGAGCAGGCTATTTGAGCAGGTTTTTTAGTGGTAATTGCTCTCAAAATACAAAATATATAAGATGAAATTTTTTTATATTTTTTATAGGAAAAATCAACATAGAAGCAAATCCTCACTCATAGTTTATCCTAATACAATTGATTTAAAAAACCTGTAATATTTAAAAGGATCTATCTTCTGCGATTTAATTCTTTCATTTACATTGTTTTAAGCATGCCTAACTACTTAACATTTCAAAGGGTTGCCGCTGATTTGCCATGGTGCTAAACTAAAATCAGGGTGACCTTTTCCTTGCTACAGTACAAAAGTGTTTGTTTCCTAATACTGCTTCTGAGTAACCACAGAATGGGGAGGACTTACTCTTCAGGTTCTTAAGGGTTAGAAATATGGGCTAGCTTCGAAGGAAGACACGAGCAGTATGTGACATTTTGATGAGACAGAGATGAGCCTGATACCTATGGGTTCACTTTGAATGCCTTGAAAGTCTCGTCCTTTCTGGGCTCTTCTCACAAGTGACAAGCGATAGGATGAGAGGAAATGGCCACAAGTTGTGCCAGGGGAGGTTTAGACCGGGCATTAGGAAGAATTTCTTCACTGAAAAGGGTGGTCAAGGATTGGAACAGGCTGCCCAGGGAGGTGGTGGAGTCGCCATCTCTGGAGGTTTTTAGAAGATGAGTAGATAAGTTTCTTAAGGATATGGTTTAGTAGGAAGACAGGCACGGTTGGACCCGATGATCTCAGATGTCTCTTCCAACCTTATGATTCTATGATTCTGTGATTCTATATACCTGTTCTCAGTTTAGCTTTTTTCATTGATTCCAATTTTGGTTACAAACCTTTCTGTACAAAATTATGCAGTTTGCTAAACTGTACATTTATCTCACAGCATGAATTCTTCAATAATTTATATGAAATGTGTTCTTGTCTGTCCTAGGTCTAGTTTCATTTATATGCCATTATGTTTCTGCGAAGTTTTGACATTCAGGTTTTGTATCGTCCAGCTACAGAAGCAGACCTGCTTTTTCTAAACAGGGAAAATAATCTGATTATGGTTACACTTTACTACTCTTTTGTGAAAATCTGAAAACAAGAAAGTGAGAATTTAAAGGACGATGCCACAGCGTAGATTCATGTTAGCTTCGTATGCCATCTTTGCTACAATCTTCAGCTATTGATACATTCATGTGTAGACAGTTATCTCTAGATATACAAACCCTCCTACCCTCAGTTTTTCACATATCACACTCCATTCAAGGAGCAATATTAACACATTCCAATTTGAGATTTTTGTTGAGCCACATATTATTAAGCGATTGCCATTTAAAGTTAGCATTTTTGAAGGCTCAGAAATTTTCTGATGTTGCTAAAACAAAAATTAAAAATCATAAATTGGAGAGATTCCCACACAACTATACAGGATTTTTACTGGAAACGTAAGGTAACTGCTGCCCATTTTTACCTGTGCCTGCCTGCTCAGCCAGATTCCTTTCTATATGTTTGCTGGAGCTCCCGTCCTGACAGGAATAGGGGAATATTATGGTGTTTCTAAATGAAAAAAAAAACCCAAAACCAACAGACAAACAAACCACAAAAAAATTTAGAGAATGTTCTTCAGAAATCCAATTTTGCTTTTTAACTTTGCTCCATCTCCATCCCTGTGTATGGGAAACAAAGGCTTCATCTATTCCTTCCCTTTATAATTTCCCACAGCAGTCAGACATGCACATCACCTTTTCTCTCACATTGACACTCCAGGAACAGCACCACTCCTTTGACTAATGTTTTAGTGTGAAGGAAAGGACCCTCCATTTTCACCAACAAAGCTGCAGAATGTCTCTAAAAGCAACTAACAAGACAATGAGACAGGAAGTCTTGCTCAGTTTCAAACCTGACCACTCATGCGCGTCAGTTATTACCTTGGATAAACTGCATTTTTTAAGCACAAGCTTGAGCAAACAATGGTTTGCAAATTGCATCAACCTACAAATAGCTCTGGGAGACATTGTACCTCATACCACAATTCAGAATAATTGCTTGCCAGCTTTCTCTTGCTCTTGGGGGATAATAATCAGCTGCTTACCTCTGTCTATAGTAAAACTACTAAACATTAGCACAGGAAACCTAACATAAACACAGACTTGCTCGTCTGCTTCATTTAGCTATTAAAGCTTTCATATCGCTCACTCCTTATTTGATGCATGGCATACAAGTCCTTACTTGCTTTCTATGTATTTGGACTCTTTATCTCCCATAACCATACAGAAAGTATTTTTAATCTCCTTGCATGCATATGAAGTGTGAGCAAAAATGTAGCCTATAATTATCTGAATTTTTTTCTCACCCATTTGTGGAATGGAGATAGTAAAGCTTATTCGCACTTCTAAAACACTTAAGAAGAAGCAATTCTAAATTATATGTAGTGTATAAAGTGTATTTACACTGTTTGTACGTTGTAAAACCATAATGATGCCAAGTATCCTCTCCTGTATATGAGAAGCAATGTCAATATGAGTGTAATTTAGTTATTTTTCCATGTGAAAGGGGAAAGACTCCATGGTGGGCTGTGGGAAGATAAGATGCAAGGAACTTGATGTAGTTTATTGTTTGTGTCATTCCATGTCATAAAATTGGACATATTGTTCCTGAATCATTACAGGCAGATCTAAACTGCACTGTAATATCACATGTAAATATAATAACTAGATTAGTAAATTATTTTGAAATTTCCAGTGTCAGTTAAGAGGCATTTCCTTTTTTTGAGATTTATTCCCTGTTTGCTCTGGGTTTTTAGTTAGTTATTGATTGACCGAAAGAGTAATTCAGTGACAATACTGGTAAAATAGGGATTACTAATTTCTTGAAAGCACGTGAGCCAGTAGGAATAATTTAAGAACTATGTCAAAAGAGAAAATGCAATTAGCCTTCAACTTGAGCAGTTCTTTCAGGTTTACCTCCAAAACTTCTTGTTAACCCCTGCAGCCCAAGCTTAATTACACTAGTGTAAAATTCCCTTGTAATATATGGCATTTCCTTGGCTTGCCAAAGCAGGCATTGAGGATTTTCAAGTTGTTTTGCTTTCCTTTTAAAGGCTTTAAACATAACAACTGTGATATTTATATTCTTTTATTCTAAAGAGCACTCTACCCATTCTATAGGAAGCTCAGATTGCTCCACGCTTGCTCCCAAGCACATCTTGACATTTTGAAAATGAATGCAGGTCCCCAGAGGACACATGATGTGCTCAGACTGAACAGCTGTTCCAGTTAGCAGTATATACAGTCAAATTAAAATGTATTAATTGCACATCAGGATTAACATAGACTTAAAGTTCTCCAAAATTAGAGCCCACAAAATACCAATCCTTTACCCTGTCATCTCCACCTTCCCTGGTGCCGTTTATCAAACAGATGAATATGCCCATATTTATTTATTCAACCAGCAAGAGCTTTGTAATTTTACAAGATTAAAAACCACAGTTAGCCATAATGGAGAGTGGTGTCCTGAGCCCTATACCACAAATCCTCATAATGAATGTTAGTTATATCAAAAGTTACTGATTAAACTGTGTTTTGTATGAATTATAGATGTGCCAAAGTTAGCATGAGCAGCTATGGAGAGGACAAAAGGGTTTTGAACAATCCACGAGTGCTGTAAAATGTGAATTTCAGTCTCCAGAGGGATCCTGGGCAGTGACTAGAATCCTTTTTCTTCATGGTCAGGTCATTCTCACTCCATGTTCTTATTTCAACACATAAGAGAGACTTCCAAAAGTAGTACTGGCTTAGTGCTGCAGGATGGGGAGTGGACTTGGCTCATTTTACTTGATATGGCTTGCTCAGCATAGTTTTGTTCTGTGGTCTCATCATGTCTGGGCAGTTCTTCCAAACTGACAAAACTTTCTTATTTGCATCATAGGACATTATGAAGGAGAGGTTTTCTCTGTTTATCTTTAACCATAGTTATTAATTTGAATGTCAGTGGACTCAGATCTGAGTTTAGTGGGTGTACAGATAGTCGTTGGTGCCTGCTAGATAATTCCTTGTTGCTGATGGAGTTCATATCTTTAAACAAAAACAAGTACTCCACTCCCATTTACCTGTGAGTAAATTGAATTTTGCTGTTTTCTGATGGAAAATGAGCTGGAACTGGATGCAAATCTTTCAGTAGGCTTGGTCTCTGGATTAGGTGTTTTACCTTTGTTTCATCAATAGCTTTGATTTCTCTTATAACGTAGTTAACAGGACCAACTTATTTATCATAGTATTTTTACAGATCTAACCCAAGTGCATGATCCTATAATTTCTTCATAATTCTTCAGGTGAAGAATAATACCTCCGAAATGCAAGCTTTTGACTGTAATATTTTTCTTTGAACTCATTTGTTGTCCTCTTTTTAAAATGTGAGCCTCTGGATTTAGATGCTTGCTTAGTAAACCTTGTCTGGCATTTTACTGCATTTCCATGGAAATTGCAGAAAAAAAAAGTGGAGCAGTAAAATTTAAAAATATGGCTCTGAAATATATAGTTGTATATCTCATGGTGTTAAATATGATTTTTTTAACAGCAGCTATTTATTACTCACCCTTTCTGCTCCTTTCTACACAGACATACTTAGCAGAGATTTTTAGTAGTTGTAGTTCCCCTAGGATTATGCCATGAGGGCCACAATAAAATACAGGAAGAGAATTATTGCTAGCATAAAGCAGTTTATATCAACCAAAAGCGTAGTTAACAATTGATTATTGATTGGTATCCAGATGTAGTCATTCCATTAATATGGAAATAAAGGAAATATTGCCTGAAGAGGAAAGAGAATCCTTAAGGTTGGAAGAGACCTCTGAGATCATCAAGTCAAGAGGAAGCAGTAGCTGTATATAAGAAAAGCTTGTTCCCCAGTACATCTTCTTATTTGGCTTCGCTCAAGAGATGCAGTAGGATGGTAATGAGGAAAGACCAAAGTGTGATAGCTTGATGATGTTCTACTACATTGCTCTTGAGGCTCTTTTGTTAAATTGCAGAGCAGAACAGTTTTCAAGAATTCTGCAAATATCTGTCATTTCTGTAAAAAGGTTCAGGGAACTAAATTTATGATATGCTACAATGAACAAGAGTCTACCTAGAAATAACTGATAATTTTCCTTTTCACATCTTTTTTTTTTTAATAACTGTAAAACATAAAAAAGAATAGCTATACAGTGGTCACATTATACCACTCACAGGGATTTTGGCTGAAGCACCAAATGTACATCTTGTGCTTTGGGAAAGAATTCGTCTTCCTTTTACTTTCCCTTATAACTCAAGGGAACCCACTTCGCTTAGCTTCAGGTTAACACAAAAATATTAAATGTTAAGTGTACATTCCAGGAAGGAGAATGAATGGGCTGTATGTATTCCACTATGCAATGATACCTGTCTGCAGCTAGAGCTGTCAGAAAATTGCTAAAATCATCAAAAGAACATAAAGAAGAAAAGTCTGACAATGGAAATAGGGCATGGAAATAAGTTTTAATGTGTTTGGAGTAAAAAGGATGTTAACAATGATGTGGGTCTCTTGAGCAGTGATAGAATAGTCAAATTGCTTAAAAATGTAGAAATGATAGAAGTGATCGCTCAATATTTCTTCTCCATCTTTGGTAAGAAAATCCAAAGAAATAAATGATAAATGATAGAGGTGTTTGAAAAGATAATGATGATAAAACATTTTGTGATCCTGTTACTATTTGAGAAGATGTCTAGTGCTAGATATGAAAATGACAGACTTTTTGAAAAGAACACGTCCCTGTATCTTGCATTCAGAAGTTTTGAAAGAATTAGGTGAGGAGTTCTCTGTGGATTTGATCTTGATTTTTTCTAGTTTTTTGGAACACAAAAGAAATTCCAGCAAAGAGCTAATGTTATACAATAATTTAGAAGGGGTCATAAGTAAATTTATTACTGTTAGGTTTAATGCTTAGTAATATGCTTAATTGGGCATCTTATGACATTTCGGTCAAGAAATTACAGTGTTATGAAAATTATATGGCATACCTTGTATACACTGAAATTGCATTAACTACAGTTCTCAAAATCTAACCGTCTCCTCAGGGATTTGTGTTTAAGAATATTGTGTTTAAAGGCTATATTCCTAATGGTTGTATAGGTGCTTTGGGTATTATCCTGCCAAACATTTCAATAATGACCAACAGAAAATCTAAAATCACAATTTATAAGATTTGCAGGGATGCAAAAATAGGGAAGTGGCAAATAATGAAAATAAATATTGTAATTCTAGTTTTCTTGTCTCTTATATGCCCTGAAGCCCCCAAATTATTTAGAATCCTATAAATATTATATCATAGTTTTTCTGTAACTTGGAGTTCTTTTTTAAAAAAATTACCTGAATCTGACTTTATACCTTTTCATGTCTACTAAGAAAATAAATGTTTTGTTGCAGTGGCTTTTAGTCAACTTGGAAAAAAGCCTGTCTAACTCACCTTGTGACATGAGGCTAATTGCAGTGCTTTTGGTCAGTCAAAGAAAACATCTTTGGGGAAAAGTTTACATGGAACTTTTGAGTAATTGCCTTGTGTCAAGATATCGTTGTGTCTGAGGAATCAGACCTTCCTGTTTAAGTAAATATTTCCTGACATGCAAGTACATAGTTAAGTTCTTTAATAATGCTAAGTTAACAATTACTTTGTTCCCCCTGTAGTCAGGATTGCACTCTAGTTTAATCACTGAAAGGTAAGCTTTTCCTTTAGAAGACAATATATAAAACTTGTTGATTTCAAAACGTTCTTTTATTCCAAATAAAAGTGTTTAATAGACAGGCAATAATAGACTTTACCAAACATCACTCAATAACCAATTTTACATTGCTTTTGAAAGCAGGTTGACGGTGAAATGTAAACAAATACAGAAGAAGAAAATACACTGAAGAAATTAGATTAGCAGATACCTAGAGAGTTATATTTGATATAAGAATTTAATCTTTGTGATAATCATGTTGTACATGCCAAAAAAACCCACCTTCAGGAGTAGGGGATTGCTTAGGGCTGCATATAGGTGTGGTCAGAAAGGGCTGCCTGAACAGCTGGTCTCTATGTCCTGCCTGCACCTTTTCCTTATCCTGGTGCCCCAAGGATTTGGAGTCTGTAGAACACTGGCTGTCGTAGGTTAGTTTGTCCTACTGCATGGTTTGGAGATGAGAAGCCACAAGTCCGTTCTCCCCCAGGAATAAGGAGGGCCTCACAACCTCAGCTGTGATTGAGTGCTGCTGATTGATTCAGTGCTGCTGTGGGGACAGAGTGGATTAGCATGAGTGATCCTGCGTGTGCTGGTGCTGCTGAGAGTACATCAGAGATAACCTTGCCCTCCCCACACGTGCACATGCTCCTCTGAATCTAGTAGTTTTCCTGGGGGGAGAGCTTTTGGGTTGAATTGCTTCCCTATTATTACTTTATTAAGATTTTCTTACTTAAACCATTTACAGAGTTCCCATTCTTCAGAAAAGGGAACAGCTTTGAATCTGTATGTTTGATTGGGCCAGACTTTCAGAATGTGTTCCTTGCAATTGCTTATGTATCAAAAAGTTTAGAGACACTGAATAAACTGCACATGGACACACATGCATACATGTATATATGCATTTCATATAGATATGTTTTATGAACTAGCTCCGTTAGTATTTGAATATTTTCATGGACATGCATGACTTGCTTTCATGTCTGATGCCGGCTTTGTCAAACTGGCCATGCACAGCTTTATGAGGAGAAGTGCAGCAGCCTGTTGTGTCTCACTTGTTTTAACCACAGAAATATTTCTTAATCATAAAAAAAAGCTTTGGGAACTTTGGGGTACATCATAAGGGAATGCTTAGAAACAGGAATTAAAGAACTGTATTCTGCTTCCAGCTCTTCCGAAGGCTTGATTGGATGACTTCAATGAAACATTTTCTGATAAATAGTGTATTCCTATTTTACTGGCTTCTGTTCTCTGTAAGTTCCCTTTCAAACTTTGGATGAGGAATTAAAAATGCAGACTTCTGATACCATGCAAAAATGGAAATTGATACTGAAGTGGCTAGAACAGTCATCAACAATATAATCTAGTTACAGAAACTTTGCTGTTGGTAATAAAATCATGCTTATGATTTAATATTCCCATGTTTCATTGACTCAATATGTTTCATTGACTTTTGATTGAAATCTTGGCCTCGTGTTGTAATCCTGTGTTTTTGTAACGGGGAAAAAGTCCTCACTAAAAATGAATGGGAAGAGCTTTATTTCCAAAGAGGTACTTGAAATAAGACAGAAACACGGGATATAAATTAAAAAAGAAGATGGAAATGTGATGTTTCTGTTTGTGTTCCTGAAGCCATGTAGGATCTCCAGGCCTTCAATACAAAGTGACAGCTTTAATTTACAGTTGAACATGGAGAAATTTTGTGCCTCTGAATTGAATTCCATTGTGTAGGTAATACAAATTGCTTTTCAGAATAAGCACATTTTTAAAACCACAAGGCACTTTAGAGTATGTACTGTGAATTCAGAAGTAGGATCTTGAATTTATGTTTAGAGAAAATATACCATAAATTGGATCATTAGCAAGTCAAAATGGAGATAAGATTAAAGATACACCTGAGGACATACATGTCTTATACATTATCCCAATCCTGTTATTCCTACGCATTCTTCACTTTAGGAAGTAAATTTGCCTTGGTTGTGGAGAAAAACAGAAAGATGTGTATCTTACCTGGTTAAACAGGTGTTCATTGCAACATAGGCAATATAGCTAATAGTTATCTTAATCTGTATCCTGTGTGTTATGTTAGAAGCTTAGAATTTAAAGCCAGGAAGGCTAGTAAAAGAACCTGCAAGTACCAACTGAACTAAAACACAGGGTGCATCCATACAACCAAACAGAGAAGGGCAAAAAGCCCAGTAAGCTCCTCTGAGCTCTCTGTGGTATGCTGGACGCGCAAAGGTATGGCCTCTCTTCTTGTGTGCAGTTTTCTTCTTTTGCAGGAGTCTGAAGTAAACTTGACACAAAAGGTGAAAACTGTCTTGCAGGCTCTCAGAGTTGTGTTTTTACAGCATGATAAAGAGGTTATGTGTATTTATTGGCTACCAGTAGTAGGGGAAAAATGGAGGTGGGGTGTGTGGAAGTCCTTGAAAATGGAAAGTCTCCTGGGACCTCTCTTGTGCATGCTATTTTTAAAAGTAGGTCTGGAAGTCAGTTACCATGTGCAAGTAACCTGTGAGAAAGTTGAATTACTTTTAAGAAAGTGAATTTGGATTTTATCCTTATTGAATTAGTGTAGGGAAAGTTACTGATTTTCTGAATAGATACTTTGTGTGCTTCTGGCTCTTCATACGAATATAAAAGGTATTTAAATTGGAGTGGCAGTTTTCTGACTTCTGTAGAAAAACACATTATAATGAAAGAAATAAGATGAGTTTATGGTAGAGAATGAAGGTAGTGATGACAGCCTCTCTGCGTTTTGTAAGTAGTCAAAATCAGAAATAGATGTTGATACTTCATTCATGTCACTGAGTTGAAATAGCCTTGGAAGCAGTAATAGATTGTAATAATTACTCCCAGGAATTCAAGAACATTCAAGAACATAAGAATGATAGTACTGGATCAGAGCAAATACTTAGGTAATCCACTTTCCTATCTGTAACAGTGCTTAGATTTTAGAGAAAGAGTGCAAGAAACATAAAGGGACTTTTGGGGAAATTTTGACGGTCAGAGACTTTATGAAAAGTCATTGTTAATACATTGCCCCTTTACAATCAAAAAGGATTATTGTTTAATAATTTAATGGTGACAGTGTCCACGTTGAAGCATATTTCTGAATAAATGATCTTAGGATTTTTGCACTAAGTAGCAAATGTAAGTTATATATTTGCCGTGCATTTTGGAATCCACACTTGTCAACAAACATAAAGCCACCTACGACTTAAAGTTTGCATGGTTCACCTCAAAGTGTAGGAGTCCATTAAAAATATGTAGCACACTAGATAGTGAGACATACCCCAGGTGAGACAAAAATGCAGAAATGACTGTCATTAAGAGATTACAGAAGAGTGTGTAGGAGGTACACATACATTGGTCCTAAAGAAGTAAAAGGAAGTGTTGCCGCCTTAGTGGGCACTGTGTCCCAGAGGAAGTGTGAGGAAGTGTGAGTGTGCAAAGAAGGCATTACAGCAAGCTAAGGCAAGAGACGTGACAGCTCAGGTGGAAGCAGGAATAAGCATGTATGCAACCTCTCTAGCTCCAGGAGAGCAGAGCTACAGAAGATACGAGACAACAGAGATATGGGAGGCTTGCCTCACATAGAGAAATACGGTAGGTTTTTTTTGTATCAGCTTCCTCTACATTACTTCCATCTGCTGAATCACTGGATTAAAGAGGCTTCTCTTCTGACAGTGGATTTTCAGGAGCTTCTGCAAGATAATGAATGTTTATCATTTCTTGCCGTGGCATCAGACAAGGCAGATTCGCCTTGTCTTTGTGCCTATTCCAGCAATGATAAGAACAGAGATTACAGCATGCCTTCTCTGGGGTCTGAAAACTCCCTGTCACTGAGTGATTGCTAAGCCCTGCTGAAAACAGGTGTTTCTTGCCAGGCAGGTGAAGCTGGAATAAATAAGCTTACAGTGACTGAAACCCACTGGATGTATAAGCATGTGGACTACCTAATGTGGTTACTGGTATTCACAATGATACCTAGCATTATATTTTCTTTACGTGGTCTTCCTTGTCTGAACTTGCACAGTAAAATTAAATGAGGCAGAAGGTCTGCAGCAGGGTTTTTTCCTGGGTTTAAAGGCTTCCCTTCACATTTAGTACTAATCCATCTATTTTTTTTTTGGTAGATGAAATGTCAGTAAGAAAGGAAGGCAAGTAACATAATTCTCCACTTGGTCTTTTCGAAGATTTTTTTCATTAACTCTTAAGAGGGACTTTTATAGCAATAAGACCTTCAGACAAATATTATAGTAAAGATGAAGCATACCTGTTTGATAGTCTCAGCTTTTCTCATCACATTTTCTCATTGTTGAGTGTTTTTGTGCTTCAGAGTCTTCTGACTGATTTTCTGGGGTTTTTTGGCTGAAGACCCTGCTTCCACTGGGAAACAGTTTATTGTGCCACAGTGATAAAAATCTGCCATTATATAGTTATTGTGACTTCTTGAAAGTCTTGAGGTACACAGAATTTAGTAAAGTCTAATTTAACAGAGAAATTTGTCCAGTGCACACTTGTTGGGCAGTTGAGAATATTTTCTAGCACTATGCAGACAATATGTGTCTTTTGTAGAAATCTAGACAAAGTAAGTGTTCTAAGGCTTGCTTAATGCCCTGTTCATAGAATAGATGAGTGACATGGCAGTGTTTCAAATGCGTGTGCTGTCATTAATAAAAACTTTAACTGTTGCATAATAAGTATGTCTATATTATATCATCTAAAAGCTGCTGTGTCCAAGTAGTTCCAATAGCAAGTGCAAGAGATTTCTGGCAGCACCTGCTTTTCCCAAGTGTAATTTTTTTCAGCTATTGAGCCAACAATACTATATTCCTGTACAGATGCTTGAAGTATATACACTTCTCAATCCTCATCTTATGTTTAATTCACTGATTAATTCACTGCCGGTATCTCTATTCATATTCTGATTCATTTGATATTCATTTAGTTTAATTTAAGATTATGGATTTATAGAGGAAATTGCATGGTGCTGTAATGCTCTGGTCACGTTATAAAGATCTTCCTTTATCTCATAGAGCTGAGCATGAGTTTTCAAAGTGCTACTGTTCGGCACTATTACCATTAATTTATGTGGTAATGTAGCACATAACGTTCCTGAACAACCCCCATTAACTTCATTGGAATTACTGCTGAGAGTGATGGTTTCAGGTTCTGATGCTGGTATGACTTCCCTCAGTTTTGGCAGGGTCTTTGATCTAGACTTCTCTTAGTTTCTTATATGTTGCTTGTCACCTCTTGTCCCCTTATGAAAAACTAACTCACTCAGGTTTATAAATTTGATCCTAATTTAGTCCTATAAGGTCTACCACAACAATAAAACCAGCACATTGTGAAGAGTGAAACATGCCTTGGAATTTCCTGTATTTGCACAAAGTTGCCCCTTTTCCACAAATAACTCTCATAGCACATCTTCTGAATTCAGTAGAATTCATACACCGAAAGGACTGAAAGAGGAAGCACTTTTACTTTGAGGGTGACTGAGCATTGGCATAGGTTGCCCAGAAGGGTTGTGTAGTCACCATCCTTGGATGTATTAAAAAATCTTCTGGACATGGTCCTGGGCAGCTTGCTTGGGCCTTTCTTGAGCAGGGTGTGGTGGGACCAGATGACTTCCAGAGGTCCCTTCCCACCTCAGCCATTCTGTGAAGCATTTTTGCCCTACTACCACTCAAGAAGAACATATGCATTAACTTCAACATTAGTCTTCTGTAAACCATCCAATTTCTTCGTGTTTCCTGTGGCGGTTTGTACGTTTACAGATGATAGCTGGGAGGTATTTGCACACTATGTGTTATAATGAGAATCATGTCTGGAAGAGATTGTGGGGTCTCTCTTACACAGCACACTAGCCCTGGTATTTTTGTTATTCATGAACGACCGATGAAATGCAAACAGCCTGGAGCCTAAATAAGGCTATCACATTCTTACCTCAGTTGTATAAGAACATTATCTACATAGTGCTAACACAAATACCTCCTGGTGATGTACTGACAAATGTTCGGGGAATTTTGCAGTCCTTTGGGATCAGTATCCTGAAATCCAAAGAAGAAACCTTGTACCATGGGAATCTGTTTTGTTACATGAATTTAAACCAGTCTCTCTTCCCATGTGCCTGTGTAGCCTTGCTGAGCATCGCTAGATAATTAGGGATAATTATCTCTGCCCTTTGAACAGTATTGGTGTATTTCATGACATTCTGGTAACCCTCCTGCTTTCCTCAGCTTGTTTATTCTGCTTCAAGCCTTTCGAGAGACAATTGCCAATTTTGGGCATGTCTGTTTGCTGGTTGACCTTAAGAATGGACAAAAGAGCTGCTGCAGAAGGTTTGACTGATGGCATAAATAGAGCGAACACTGCTGAGATAAATTAAGAGCTCCAGTGAATATCACTAGCTCTCTTCTTTTTGTAGCATGTACTGAAATACAGGCAGTGGGCTAGTGGAGAACGGCAGGAATCGTGAAGGTAAAGGGAGATAATTGCTGCATCCATGGTTTGCAGGGACAAGGCTAGATAAACGTTTTTGAAACATTGTGGGCCAACTGCTAAATCAGTGTTGTTTGTCAATAAGAGGTCATTCAAAGGAGAAAAAGCAGAAGTTGGAGGATTAAATGGAAATAACAAGACAAATGGAAGTAAGTCAATGAAAGATGAAGTAAAGTCTGTTAGAATCAGACTAGAAATATTAAAACTATCCGCCTGCAGTGCATGAAAGCTGATGGTGGAGCAGTTATCCACCTGCAGGCTATGGGGGACCCCATGCTGGAGCAAGTGGATGCCCAAAGGAGGCTGTGACCACATGGGAAGCCCACACTGGGGCAGGTTCCTGGCAGGACCTGTTGCCCCATGGAGAGAGGAGTGCACGCTGAAGCAAGTTTGCTGGCAGATCTTATGACTTAATGGGGGAGCCATGCAGTAGCAATCTGTTCCTGAAGGCGTGCACCCTGTGGAAGGACTGTAGCCCATGGAAAGTAAGTTTGTGGAGCCCTGTCTCTTGTGGGAGGAGCTCCATGCTGAAGTAGGGGAAGAGCATGAGGAGTCCTCCCCTTGAGGAGAAAGGAGTGGCAGAAACAATGCGTGAGGAACTGATCACAATCCCCATTCCCAGTCTCCCTGCACTACTGAATGGGGAGAAGGCAGAGAAAATCAGGAGTAAAGTTAATCCTGGGAAGAAGGGGGAGAGGAGGGAGGTGTTTTCAGTTTAAGTTTTTGGGTTTTACTCTGATTTGATTGGTAAAATATTAAATACATTTACTCCAAGTTTTGCACGTGATGATAATTGGTGAGTGATCTCTCTCTGTCCTTCCCCTAAGCTTTATGTTATATTTGCAGTCTCCTGTCCAGCTGTGGAGGGGATTGATAGAGCAACTTTGGTGGGCACCTGGCATCCAGCCGGGGAAAACCCACTACACCAGGATTTAAAGCAGGATGTTACTATTTGTTATCCACTTCTATCTAGAGTTGTGTTCTTCCAGGTTTGAGAAGAGCATTGGACCTCCCATTATTTTTAATCAGAATGTTCTTATTATGTCTGGATGAACCATAAATGCCCTTTTAACCTACCTATCTGTATAGTATATACATCCCACTCCCTGTTTAGGGGGATTGGGGTCTGTTCGTATGTGATTAAGCTTACTTCCCTGCCCTGTGCATGTGTTAAACTAGCACACTGAGTGCACCTTTACAGCCAGATTGCATTAAGTCTTACATTTTTACATATACTTTAAGTGCTCTTCAGCATTCCTATTTCTAAAGTAGCAAAGTAACAGGATTAACATGTAAGCCACTAACACTAATTTGGGCATTAACAGTACATTTCTCTTCCTGGTTCTCCAATAAACCTATAATTCATACTTCAATTATATAGTATCAAATGTCCTCTTTCTTGCTCTTTTCTTTGCAGAAGCAGAAAAAGCTTTGAGAGAAAACACAGAAAGCTTTGTAAAATATAGCCCCCTGTTGGAAGTTATTCATACAATAAACTTTGTTGATGAATTATTTTAGATAACACAAGGTCAAAATAATTTGACATACTGCTATTCAGTCCTATCTTTTTCTTTCCCTTAGTGGGTGAGGTTAGGTAAAAAAAAAGAAAACAGTTGCCCTACTTTTTGTTGATAGCAGCTGGTAAGAGGATGCTCATGGGATGCTGTGTATGTGTCCAGACTGCATGATCAGGTATTTGATATTAATGTGTTGTACTTGAAAGAGAAAAAAAAGATTTAGTGCAAAGGACATTCCCACTTTGGTGGCTTACATCCAGCCAGTTACCTGCATCCGTAGGAATTAGAATATGCAGGCTCGTGTATGCAACTCCAGATCCTCCATTACGTTTTGAGAGTCTGCAGGATTTCAGCCTACAGCAGGCAGAACTGCTAGAAGCCTTAGATATTCTTGATTATACAGAACACTGAACAAAAAGCAGCTTTGTATTTATTATGGGCTTGGACATCTGCTCTAAGTGTTGCTGCCTTAGGTTCAGTTACTTCAGTTTACCTTCCTAACAACAATGTAAATGGACTTGCTTAATTATAATGTCATGAACAAGCTCACTTGACTTACCTCAGAGGGGTGAGCTCTGAGTAAAGAAGGATTTTGGAGAGAGCCAGGTCAATTTAATACTAAATATCTTTTCCTCTCATAAAAGAAGAAAAGGAACTGCCTTTTCAGCATGTGGAAGTAGGAGGCACATCCTTTGCCCTGATCACAACCCTTCTTGGGCAAATAACTGATGAGATGGAGTGATATTGTTGCTATGCTGTAAGCAGGGAAGGACTTCTTGATTTTATGTAGCAACATGAAATTATCCAGTATCAGAGAGTTTTCTCATCAAACCCATATGCAATGAGAAAGTCAAAGGATGATTCTTTCTAGTGCTCTTAAAGTTGGCGTTTGATAGCACATGAATGAACTGCAAAGCAGGGATTGATTTAGGCGTATCGTCAGACTTCTGAGTCTCTGCTAAATGCCTTGGTTTTCCCTTGTGCGAGCGTAAGAAGGTGCAGTCTTTGTTCCCTGTATTTTTGCATAGGTGGGACTTGAGAAACACTGGAGAGAAGTTTTCTGGGAAAAGAAAGGAAAGGTTTTTCAGGCAGATATCAAAACTCCTCTCTGCTGTGAAAATAGTTCTATCTTGGCTCAAATTAGAGGTAGTAGGGAGCACATGTTTTTTATTACTTTGCTGTCTTGGCTTGATAATTTGTTTTGCTTGAAGAGAGTTGGTGATTTAAAATACACTGCCTCTTTGGGAACCACAAACAAAGCCCGAACAGAAGGTGCACTGTCCTGTAGAAATATTATGTTTTACAAGATCTGGCATGAGACAATTTGTGCCATTTGATGTTTTATGACAAAAGTAATATCAAAAATTTTGACTCTTTTTAACTCAGACCTTAAGTGAACTGTCGTCCAGCTCCTTGTGAAGTCTTAACCTGTGTCTTCCGTAGTCATGGAATGAGAACTCTATTTGGTTTAATTTCTGTATTCTTTTGGAGCCTACATTAAAATCCAGGGGTTTATAGGGCATTGAAGTGTCCTTTATGTATTTTATAAGAGTAGAGGTCTGTTCTTTGGCCAGAAGGAACATGCCATTCATCTACTAGTCTCTAAATACTGCTTTATCTGTTTATCTTACTGTTCTGGTTTGAGCTAAAGGAGAACCAATTTTCTAACTTTTTATCTAAGCCTCTTCCAAGTAACTTCAGTTTCTGAAAGTTAACACCATGTTTTTCGACAGCGTCTGTCTCTAGAAGTGATAACGCTTAATATTTATAGTTATCACTAAAGTAATGGGACACTAGTATGCAGAAAGGCCATCATTTATACTTATTCCTGTAGAAACCAAGGCCATCCTCGAGCTGGTGGAATGCCATAAGTCAAAATGGTAAAAAAGCATTGTACCTGCAGGGAGGAGCAGACAGGACAGTTTGACCCAAAACTGACCAATGGACTGTTTCATTCCATATATGTCATACTCAGTATAAAGCTGAGTGATCGTGACGGTCAGGCCTTCTTCTTTGATGACCAGTGTCCAGTGAGGACCTCATTCATCCATCTGCTCCTGCACCTGATCTGTGTATTCCTGAATCCAGTTCCTGAGTCCAGATCCAGTCTGCTGCCAAGTCCAGTCTGGGACTTTCCCTGTGCCTGCCCTGCAGTGTCAGTGGTGACATACAGTCATCAGGGAGTTTTGATCTGGTATTTTTTTAAAAATATTTTATTATTTTAATATTAATAGTATTATATCTCTTTTTATTGTTACTGTTTCATTAATGCTGTTTTAGTCTCGATGACATTTCTCTTTCCCTTCTCTTTATGGGGAGTCATGGTAATGGGACCACAACTGTCCCATGTTTAGCTGCTGACCTGGCCAGGGCTAAACTGGGACACTTATAGGGATTTCAGATCTTAGCCTCTCTCCCTTCACACACTCACAGTCTGTCTATTCAGATGAGTTGGATATAGATCGTGCAGCAAGTCTTCCTGACTTTTTCTCTCTTTTTCTCTCTTCTTTTTGTCTGCATACCACAATCATCAGAATCTAGGAGGAATCTAGAGCTGTCAGCATTACCAGGTGCTGATATCATCAGTGACCTCCTTTCCTTACCTACTAAGCCATAAAAATTCAAAATAGTAGTAAACATATCTATTTCTCACTATTATTAGTAAGTGCCTTACTCCACCATTTCTTAAACAGTGATTGAGGAAGCCTGTAGAGGTACATAGATTCACTGAATGTGTTTAAATGCGCAAATAAATGAAAAAAAAAGCTTACAATTATGAGAATTTAGGATTTGAAGGTATGAAGGGATGCAATGGTGTGTCAGATAAAAGCTTTCTTTTGGGTTAAAGACACCGCTAATATAGTGTGATATGATTACATAGAAGACAAATTTTAATTTTCCCTTTTCACTAGTATCTTTTTACATGGACTTTATAATTCATAGTAAGATAGAAATCTTTAAAGTTCTTTAACCTATAACAATTTTTTTCCACTATCTTTTGCTGCATCTGTGCTGGCATTTAAATGAAACAACCAAGGGAGTCTTAAATGCCATTATAAGCACGTTCATTCTAGCTGTTTGTAGGATTGTATAGGTCAACCAGCCAAGGGGCTTGACTTCAGTGTTTTGGGATCAGTTACAGCTTCATTGGAGGGTTGAAATTCAATCTTAAATCACTGTGCTGTAACAAGTCGGCACTACGGGGTTTTATTATTGTAGTTGGCTTCTTCCCTCTCATGGCTACCCTTAGATGGTAAACTGCTGGTAAAGTATTGATGAGTAACACTTGCTTTTCACGGAAAAAATACTTTGAGTTGTTTTGCTAAACTATATTTTCTGCCGTACTAGGTGGTATCACTATCATCTTCCAGTGAACTCATTCATTAAAGTACTTACAAGAATGGTGGAAAGACCGTTACCTGCTTCTGAATGTTTTCCATATGAGTCGAATAGTTGAATAAGAGTGAGATTCACTGTTAGAAGGCAACACAGTCTCTCTTAAAGAGAAGTATTTTTTTCCTACTTGCCATTCTTTTCTTTCTTTCTATGCTTTGGCCTTCACTGATTTTGGCTACTACTCTTTCATTGAGCTCTTTCAGCATACATATTTCTTTTGCATTATATTTTATTTAGTCTTACAGCTGCCTAAGTGACAGCCAATTGCCTATGTATGACCAATTCTTCAAACAGGCTTTTGATATTAGATCATAAGAGTTTTTTTCTTCTTTGACAATTGCTTGTCAGAAAGCAAACAGTTTCTGTTTTGCTCCATGAAATTGTACTTACTATAAACATTAGTGATTTACTCCAAACCTTCCTTGAAATTCAGTAACTTTCATACCATATAATCTTGTAAATGTATTTATTGAGCTGTTATAAGGGATTACTGTCTTAAAATCACCCAAAAGCTAGTATTTCACCTGAGCAAATGAGTTCAGATCATGAAAAATCTAATGGGAATCTTCCCTGTGGTCAGATGATTGCTCTAGCTGTTACTGAAGGTATGAAGAAGTGATATAAGTAAAATGTTAACATTTCATTACAACACAGACTACACTTGTCTTTAGTTACAAAGCCTCTACTAAAAGGTGGTAAGTTATAGGTAAGGAGGTTGTAACCTTTAGCAGAGAGACAGTAACTTCCTGAATAGCATTCGTCAGCCAAGAGCAATCATCTAACACCACACTTCCACTTCAGATTTAAATATTCTTTCCTCTGTTGTAAACCTGGCATTTATCTCATGTTGAATCTTACCTTCATTTTTACTAAAATCAAGCCAGTCAGTAAAATTCGGAAATTACATCGAGTATAAAATTTATAGAAAAAGTGTTTTAAGCTTTACCAGTTAGTTTTTGGTGCGACATTTTTTTTTTAACCTTCTTATTGCTTTACCTGTTAGTTTTCTGGTAGAAATTTTGGATTTTAACATTTGGTAAGTCAATCTTTTACTCTACAATCTTGGGGCTTTATCCAGGCTAGTTTGGTGGCTTTCTGATGTCTTTTGCCTTGAATTAGAAAGTGTAATGTAAAATAATGTAACACCATGATGTGAACATTGTGCATTTGCCCTAAGGTTTTAAAAACCATGTTTTTGTAGTGGAACAAAGTCTTCTCCATTCCAGCTGAATACCCAGGCTACAAGGTGGTGTAAACAGCTGCAACTGCTCCTCTCCTGCCTCAACATAGCCCTCTTGTGCTGGAGGGAGGGATGGGATGAAACGATGGGTTGGTTGGGAAAGGTGAGTGCACTGCAGAGCTCAGCAAAAGTATTGTGGGGCTTCAAAATAGAGTGCCTTAAAGCTTCGGGCAGTTTCCTGGTTGAGTCTTGGGAACCAGTTTGGTTTTTAGCAGTTGCATCTAACAGACTCTAACAAACAGTAATTCTAACTGTAATTCAGTGCAGCATGTTGGAAACTGGTGGTAATGGTAAAAGGAGCAACAGTCCTCAGAGATTCCTCATGTCTGGGAAACTCTTTCTGGCCAAAGAAATTTATGGCTGTGAAATGAAGCAGAGAGTTTTGGAGAAAATATCTTTGTACTTAGGAGCAGTAGTTAGTATGGATGATGAACTGTGGCCTGGCACTTCTCTTGTGATAATTATTAGCAGCATCAGGCAGCTCTGGGTCTTACATACATAATTCAAATGCTTCAGATAATTCCTGACTTGAACTTAGAATATGAATTTTTGGACTCGCCAGTTCTGTATACTGTTTTCATTTGCGAAAGCTGGAGAGCCGGTGTTCATTTGGAAAGTTATAATAATTTGTGTCTTGTTTTCCTGGTTTTTAAATTGGTTTTATATCAAAAAAGATTTCAAAATACATAGTTTTACAACTCTAACTTATTATTTAATTTTATGATTACTGTTAGATGTCTTGAATACAAATTTGTTATAGAATGGATACTTTCCTGGTTAGTATAATTTCTAGGGATTGAGTTACATGACAAATTGAAACAATGTTTTAATATCAAATGCAGAGTAGATTATGCTTTCCCAGTTTTGTGAACTCAATAATTTATAGGGTGTAAAATTTGTAGATATTTCTATATATCATTAACCTTTTATTTTTATATTAAGTAATTTCATATTTTTATATTTATGTCAAGCCACTTTTAGGTCTTTTCTTGTCTTAAATTATGTGTTACATATGAAAAATCTTTTTCTTGATCCAGTGAGTCATTTCGTTGTGGATGTAGATCTATTTATTCATCTCAATCTACCATATCATTTATAAAAGCTTTTCCATTAAAATATAAAACTGACTGTTATCCATGAGGTTTCTGACAGAAGAGAAAATTGAGATTTTACACTCATTTTGAAAAGCTGACATTGTAACTCTGCTGTGGTGTCTCATCACTCAGACAGCTTCTGATATTTGAGGTATATTTTGAGGTCCTAAGCATTTAAGGGAGGGGTTTACTCTGTAGGAAACGTTTGCTGAAGTCTGCTTTCAGAAATGTTTTTTGATGTCTCTGTTGACTAGGACCATCTTGGTGATTTCTTTTTGTAGAGCCTATGTAGCATTGCTGATTACTTGCCCACTTTTTATAGTGTTACTCCTTCCCTATAGGCTGCATATGGGGCATTAAGGCTGCAGCTTCCCTATTTCTTCTGTTCACGTTTCACCTGTGCTACACATCTCGTTGATCCATCTAGGTGGAGAAGCTCAAAATTTAAACAAATTATTTCACATCAGCTTCTTACTGTTCTTGACACAAAAGAGCTTGGCCATAGCCAGAAGAGAAAGTTCAGCCTGAGTGACTTCAATGTAGTCCAGTCTTACAGCTACAGCACCTTCTCCTTGTACTCTGCGGTAAGAGGGACATGGGGAATATTTGCTAGACTTAGTGAAACAAAGAGGTAGAAGAACAAGACGAATGTGGCATGTCTTCATTAAGTGGTTTGATACAGTCCCACTAGAGCATTTTACTGCTAGTCCTATTCTCCCGAGTTGTGCACTTTTCATTACGAGATTGTCGGTGCTGATGACTAAATAACAAAGCGCTCCCTTGGCAGCTGCAACAAGAAATACTGTCTCCTTTTCCAAGTGTTGCTATGATAAGAAATGTTATTTCCTATCAAATTTGATA
The DNA here is from genome assembly GCA_013389885.1 of Geococcyx californianus. NCBI lineage: Eukaryota > Metazoa > Chordata > Aves > Cuculiformes > Neomorphidae > Geococcyx > Geococcyx californianus. Next base: position 69,547 of record VWPV01024125.1, on the reverse strand, counting down.
GATTTATATAAGTTCTCATGAAAATTTTTCACACAACCGGACTCAGGTCTTACTAAATCCAGACCCCTAGTATTTAATTTGCCAAAATTGAAACCCTCCGCTTTTATTTGCAAGAAAGTGTTGAGTTTTCATTTTACGTTGGGGTAATCGTTAAAAACACCATTATCAAACAACAATTTATGATGGATACTCCCAGACTTTGTAGTCTTAGTTATTAGGAGTAGTGGAGGTGCCAGCCTCTACCAAAAAGTGCTTATTAGGAAAGTGATATGACAGTAAACCTCAAGACGACCACAGTCACATCGAGCATATCCCATTTCTTCAGCCTTGAGCTCCCTTGCTCTTTTAAGTTGATGTCTGTCTTCTAGTAATGGGAGAAGTTGAATCAGCTAATTTCAGAACCTCTGCCTTGCCATCAGTGTTCAGATTTTTTTTTGCCTGTTTTCAGAAGAATCTGAAAATGGTGATGAAAGCAGAAATGCTCCTGGGAAAATTTCTTGTTGAGAAAAAAAAGCCTCCTTATTGTCAAAATGGTTTTGGTGAACCATTTCTAAGTACTCATGTGTGCGTAATTCCAACTATCTGTCACAGCGTCTGCTCCTTTTCCTGCATCACGAGGTATAGATTAGTCTGGTGGCCGTTTGCAGCTGCTGAGATTTTGATCTGTGCAAACACTGATAGTACTGGCTGTTCGTAACTGTGTAAAACCAGCCTGTAATTGTGCACAGCTACATGTTTCCTTCTCTTTATTCTCATGATTTCTGTGTAGTGAATTACCTGAATCACAGACTAGGTTAGAGACTTCTTCTTTTACTCATTTGCACAGAGCTGGAAATTCTGTGGCCTTCATCTCTGCTTGGGGACTCTCTTGGGTGAAGTATTAGACATAAGAACAGCAGTGCTTATATAGGATCTCTATTTAGTGCATATTGGTCATGGTACAAAGAAAACAGAACTGAATGTTTCCTCTGCTGTTATCATGAATTATTAGGTTTTTAGCTTCTATCTGTGCTGTCTGCAAGAAGGTTTTATAATTTAGAAGAGAGTAGCAAATTGAACAGGATAGAGATGCCTCCTACCTCTTTCTTTCTTTAGGCTTTTTTTCCACCACTAATGTATTCTGTGGGCTTTAAGGATGAGACAAATTATGCTGTGTTGGCGACAAGAGTAAAATAAATGAGGCTTAGTGGCACTGGAAGGTCTCAATACATAGCCTGATAGTGAAAGCACCTGTTAGCGAGGGAGTAATGGTGCTGTATATTTGGTGTCCTGCTCCCAGGACTTCTTCAGTGGTCTGTGTGCTGTCACTGTGTATAAAAATAAAGAAAGAGCCCTGCAGTCAAAAAATGCAAGCCACTCTACCAGTCCATGATAAGTGCCATAAATGATAGGCTGTATACCCACGTTTCTGCCTGTGCTGTCTTTTTTGACTCATTCAATACAAATTTTTATTTTTTGGCTGGTGACACAGTTTCAAGGAGAAGCTCTCCTCCTTGGTATCCTAATGGATACTAGGTGGGAGGAAAGGAATAGACACCTCTGTAAGCAGCAGGAGAGGAAATTTAACCTTATTTCTTGGTGACTGTGCTGGCTGCCTTTTACCACAGTAAAGCTAATTATTTTTTATATGTGTACGAGGTCTGATGAACACACAAAGAGACTGTGCCTGCAACTCTTTATTTAACAAATTAAGAAAATCAACTACCATAGCCTTCAAAATAGTTCCCTTCTGAGATGACACACAGCTGCATGCAATGCTGCCAATGTTCAAAGCAATTCTACAGATCATTTTCTGGAGGATTCCTGTCATCTTTGCTTTCACTTCTTCTACTAGCAGAAAATAGATTCCTTTGAGCATCAACTTGATCTTTGGGAAGAGGTAGAAATCACAGGGAGCCAGATCTGGTAAACGGAGTGGCTGCTGAAGTACAGTGATGTTGTTATTAACTACAAACTGCTTCACAGACAAAGTGTTGTGGGCAGGTGCATTGTCTTGATGTTAACTCGCTGTTCACTCTTGCACATTGACATTTTCCAACTGTTGGTAAGAAAATGTCTGTATTTAAACATCTACTCATACTGAGTGAAGCGATCAAGTTGAACCTTGTGTCAGTGTGACAAGTTAGAACATGTTCTATAACTGTCTCTTTGTCTCTCACCTCCCACTCTTGGTTCCCATGGTATAGGATTAGTCTCGGGGCGTTTTGTGTCAGACCTCCCCTATGTCTTATCTACGGTGCATGTACATATTTGTACAGTCATTTTGGGGAAGATACTTGTGGCCACTACGCTATTTTGGGTGAGCCCAATACTATTAGATGTGCTCTGAGCTTGCTTGGCAGATATTGAGGTACATGTGAAGGCAAACTTTGAATCTGATCCAGTTTAGGAATGAGCTGAGTACCAAGCCTGTTAACATGAGTCTGTTGGCAAAGCGCAGTGACTCTGTTCGTAGATGTAGCAGTACTATGTCTTTCAGGCACTGAAGCTGCTGATCTACGTGGCTCTGAAAATTGAAGGACCACTTTAAGAAAGAACATATACTAAATAGCTTCATTCATATGTCTGCTACAGTATTCATGCCTGTGTTGCAGGCTTTTGTCTTTCAGACATCTCTAGGTGTTTTAACACTGCATAAAATCTCTGAGAGCAGCTGTCCCTTGCAGTGAACCATCTGTGTGAAACGAATTTCCTCAGTACGCACTTCGGCGAAGGCCTATGCTCTCGATGTTGTAAAATCCACATATGCCTGGGGAAGAAGCCAGGCAAGGGTACCACTGTGGGTGCTGTTGGAGATCTTGGGTGTGTTAACAGGGCTCATTGTGACCAGCAGTCTTCCCAGGCACTTCAACCTAGGGACCATTTCTGAGTAGGTAGGTTTGTAGTTCGCACACAGCTGAATTCAGAGCCAAGGACACTTTAATGGAGGCAATCCTAAACCAGCTGCCTTCAGGGCTGGAAGTATTATAGGACACTCAATTTATTTGTGCAGGTGAAGACCTAGGCTGCATGAAAGTTTCAAAGAATATGAAGATAGAGGTGGCTGATAAGCAGATTCTAGTCTGTTTTGGCAGCTCCATCCTCTGCTTACTTGCTAATATTAAAGCTCCAGGAAGAAGACACATTGCCTCTTAAAAAATGATGGTATGTGAATTATTTAGGTGCCTTGCTGGCCCTGGAAGATGTCCACTTGTAGTGGTAGGATTGAAACAGGCTCCGATTCTGTATCCTAAGCAATACACGACAGAACTCTGGCTGTGTTGTTTCTAATACCGTAAACCATGAGTTTTGCCAATACCAAAGAGTTTTTTAAACTCTTTACCATCTCACACATGCGATTTGGGGCACCCTTCTACCGTACTGAGTGACGTATCCTGTGGTTTAGGGTATTCCCAAATATGAGGTCACCTGAATTGCCCGAGGGAGTACATTAGAAAGAAGTGAAAAAAGCAAGTGATTCTCAAGTGTCTCTGTTGAAGTCCCTGTTAGACCGTTATTGTGATGCTCTTGAGACCACTACAAGGTGAAGACTTTGTGACAAAGACATTGGGATCATAGTTGTTGTGTACCAGTTAGGACACCCACATACTTCTAAGAAAGCAATAAACACATCATTAGGCTCTGAAATCCTAGTTGAGGTCCACATAAATATATTGTTTTCTAGATTTGGTCATTAAACTCTATATCCATATCTAGAGAAGAAAACATAGTATTGATCAAGATGGACAATGAGTCAAAAGAAGAGAGGGGTGAGTGTGACAAAGGTAAGTTAGATAGCTAATGTCACATGAGCCAGCATCTTCACTCACACATAAGTGATACTCCCGCTGAGATTCTTCCTTTTCTATAGCATGAAAAGAATAAGATGATATCTGTTAGGAACAGGATCATCTTTACATGTCCAAGATGATACTATGATTTCAGCATTGTCTGCTGTGTGATAATTTTTCATTTATCTGTACTGGGCCAGATGTTTAGCTAATAAAAGTCAGTGTAAGTTTATTGATTTGAGAGAAGCTGTGCCAAGTTGATGGTTCAACCATTGTTCTTTAATTGTTTAGATTTATTGTATTTATTAATGTCGGCATAGAGAATGTGGTTTTCATTAGTGTTCTTAGGGATTATTTTTGTATGGAAAAGATGCATTCTTCTCTTATTGACACCTAACACCATCTTGTAGGTAAGAATTGAATCTTGACCTAATGTGTAAAATAAAATGCTTTATGTGAAATAACCACATAATAGTTTTGTATTCATAGGGCCATGCTTACTCCATCTGTCTCAGTTATAAATATTTTAAGTGCATAATTCAATAATTTTTAGGGGTTTGTAACAACGTAGTAAAATCTGGTAATGTGCAATAGATTCTACGAAGCACAGAAACTCAGTTGTTTCTTAGTAGAGTTCTGTTTAGCTGCTTAAAAATGTTATTGTATTTAAATAGATATTGTCAAGCCTTAGAGTTTCCATCATACAAGAATAAAATATAACATGTTTGCATTTGGCTTGTAGAGGTATTTTTTTCGTTATATGAGGGATTTACAAACATTTTCTTAAATTATTTTCCAAGTTCTTTTTCATGAAAAGATCTATAGCTTGAATAGTAGCTATCATCAGATACCAGTGTATGGACAATGCTGACAAAGGCTACAACCAAGAACAATAATTCCAGAATTTCGCCATACTTTTTTCGGTGAAGCCTGGTGCAAATAACAAAATGTCAAGTGTTCTGTCCTCACCCTTAATTAAAAAGTGGATGTTCTGTTTATGTGTTTTCTTACAGCTGGCAGCATTAGAGAGACAGATCTTTGACTTCCTTGGTTTCCAATGGGCTCCTATCCTTGGCAATTTCCTACAAATAATAGTTGTCATTTTGGGTTTGTTTGGAACCATCCAGTTTAGGCCTCGATATATAGTCGTGGTAAGTCTCATTTCTTATTTATTACTATTTTGCAATTGGTTTTAAACCCTGTGATATTACAAAGCAAAAGTTTCTTGGTTTCAAAACACCAGATGGCACTTCTGTAGAAACTGTAGGGGTTTCTGTGTCATTTTGCAAATTTAGACTACTGAATAGCATTTCTTAGATTTTAAAGGTTATCAAGAATGGGTAAGCTAGAGAAGGTGCTGACAAAGTTATAATCTTTGCACAAGGTCTTAGTAAGATTCTTTAAAGAAAAAATTATCTAGAAGGGTCATGGGAACATCTACAATTAGACTATGCATAAATGAATAGAAGAAATACAGTTGTTCTCTTTGCAATAGGCAAACAGAATCAATGGCCACTTTACAAAATAAATAATTGTAATGGTCAAGTTATATTCAGCTACATTTCCTCTAAATCAAGGAGAAGCAAGGATGGTAGATATTCCTTTGGTCCTATGACCCATGGCTTCAAAAGAAATCTCCTCCTACACTCTTGGCCATAGACTGTTGTAAATTAATGCTTGTAACTTGAAGCTTGACAGATTTTTTTCCATGTATTCTCAACATAGCCAGGAGTAAAAAAACCTTTTGAAGCTTTGAAGGAAACTGCCAACAAAAACCATCCCTTTTTGTCTCCCACAGTCTCTCCTGAATGTATGAATATTATGGCTTTAACTGGCAGTGTCTGTTTCTAGAACATTTCAGTTGTGTTGTTAGTAATGGATTTTAGGAGGCTAAAAGAGTAAAATAAATGTCTACTGGGGAAAACATTAAACACGTACTTTAAAAGCTTCATCTTTTCTAGTCAAGCCTGGAATTCTGTAATTCTTTGTCATGTCTTAAAAGAAAGAAAGAACAAATAGTCCATCCAAGATTCTTTATACTAACATTAGGTAATCTTCATGGGCAGGCTATAAGTAATTGAAAATAGATTGATGTAAATAGTAGCACTTTTATCTGTTGCTTGTGGTTGGAGAACTGGGCAGCAGTGTACATACATCCATATATTGATGACTCTCCTTTGAGCTTCATGTTCGGCATTTTATACGTAAGACTTCAGAAGCAAGTGAGGGTAAGTGTCTGTAAAATTAGCAAATTCATGTCTGAAATGCAACACCACAAAATCTTTTGCCCCTCAGGTTCAGCACTGCTGTTCAGTAGTGGAAGCTTTGCTTTGCTTTTCAAATGAAGCACAACAGATGTTGACTGCTGCTAAATCTTTTCCAATGTAAATGAACTTTTCAGACTATATTGAACTTGCTTTAAAGTGGATGTAGGAAATTCGTAATTAAAGAAACACCTCAACAAGACACTTCATTGCCAGATTTAACTGAACTCACATTCTAATTTAACTTTAAGCATATAGTTAAGAGATTAAGCTATAGTAGATGCAAATATTCTCTACTTGGGAAAATCAGGACTATAGAACGGCTTCTATCCTGACAAACATTAGGTTCCTCACGAAGTAAGAGTAGTTTAAGCTAAATTCTGAAGTCTGAAGGTTGAAAGTATGCAAGTTGTCTGGAACCAGCCTCACAGCTCAACACTAGCGTAAGAGAGTGGCTTGCATGCCTCCATATTATCACTGTTCTCTGTGGCTGAATTCTGCTCCAAACTCTCTGCGGCAGTGCAGAGTTACACCAGCTTAAAGTTCCTGTTGAACTGTAGCCTGAGGCTTTTCCAGGCTATGCCTACCACATGCACCCCAGAAGCTGTGCTTCCTAGGGCTGTCCCAGCTGCAGCTGGGCTTCTCCACTTGTCTTCAGAAGCCCTAGAGGAGTCAGATGTGGACAGCAAAGACCCCTGACAGTGCCAGCTCTAGTCTGTCTTCACTAAGGCAAAACGGAACACAAAGACACTGCTCCTGAGGAAGGCCATAGACTGCCTCCCCGCTTCTGAAACACAGCCCACCTGTTACAGTGGTGCAATTTTACTGCTGGCTTCAAATATAAAGTCTATTTAAAAGCAAAGCTGCAATAAGGTCCTGAATGTCAGTATTTACTTAAACATAATGCAGAGAGATGCCTGCCTGGGCTCTGAGTAGCAAATTGAGCTCTAAATTAATTTGAGAAGCTTCATGGGTTTCTGAATCCATAGCCATGCCTTCAGCCACATCTAAGCCACTGGATATGTTAGTGGTTGGTGTCCCACATTACTGTGGCTTTGGAGAGAGAAATACATTAAGTCATGTTTTTATGTACTCTGATTACTGAAGCTTCTGGTTTAGATTAAGCTAAATCCAGTTTAATTGGAAAAGTAATAAAATACTTCCGGAAATGTATTCGTAGTGTCCATTGCCTTTCCCTTAAGACTTCCTTGGAGGTCTGCATTGCTAGTGCAGATGATCCCATCAGAATAGAGAAAACTGAAGTAAACAGAGAGTTTTGTCAGATACAACAATTTACTTCTGTAAACTGTCTACACAAAATTGATCTGGCACACGTGGCCACACATATGTACTGCAGTCAAATATGAGACTAGTTCTGCAGGCACAATTGAGCAGGGTTTTGGTGCAGGTACCTGGAGCCAAGGAACACAGTGAGGGCCAGGACAGAAGCTGGATAAGCACGAAAGCAGTTGGATACTTCTTACTCTTCCCCTGTCATTAAACCCAGGCTAGCTAGTTTATCACTAGCATTTAATGGCAATGTAAGCTGCAGTCATTTCTTTCACAGCAGCATGAGCATAGCCATTGTACATTAAAAGTCTGAATAAAGAAATGAGTTCTTCTTCATAGCTTTAGTGATATAAAATTTGGTGTGAGAGCTTTGTACCAAAAAAATACCCCATGCTCTTAAGCTGCTACATGACTGACTGAGTTGTGAAGCATGTTTATTCAATAAAATTGTCATTGCAAGTAGATAAAGGTAGTGGCTCATGTTCTGTCTACTGTCCTTCAGATACAGGACTATAATTGTGATGATTCTGAAATAAATCTGGAATTTCATTTGCTTACATGTAAAATTCTGAGTCCTCAGAGCTTAGGAAACACACACAGAGAGAGAAGGAGCAACAGCATTTACTCCAAGTGTCCTAATTAGTTTAAATCCAATAATTATTTCTTAATAGTTTTTGTATTAATTAGTAATTTAGATCAATTTTTGTGAACAATTTGTCCTGTCACTAAGTGGATGTGCTATTTTCAATACTGGAATATTTTGTGGCCAAATTAATCAGTGCAAAGTTCCCAGGGGACATGAAAGTGCAGAGCTGATTCCTAATTTTCCTGTATTAGCTCATTTGAAACTTACCCAAAGGTCTACAAGGAAGAAGAAACAGCTAAATTTCAATTCTAACTAGCTGTAACACACCTATCACATCTCCAGAACTCTGCTATGATCCATTTCCCTGTGCATGCTTTTCCTTTCTTAATATAACTTGCTATCACTAGCAAGATTTTCAGGCTGTTAAAATTGATTAAAGATGATGACAGGCTACTTGTTAAAGTTGAGATTTTTCCCCTCTCCTACTTTTGATATGGGACTTCAAAAGCCTTCTGAACGATGACTCATTTGGTAAGATTGCCCAAATCTGGCCCAAAGCCAAACATAAATGTATTAATGAATAGTGAGGGATAAAATAATACACTTGAATAAGTGGAATATAAGGTGGAAATCTCTGCTTTGCTTGCCTTAGCGTATTACATTAAATAATACAATATGTAGGCAAAGTGTACATCTGGAAAATGAGGACACAGTTTCTTTATTAAAAAAAAAAAAAAAAAGAAGCAGAAGAAAGACCATACAGTATTTGTCAAGCAAATGCTATACAAGTATTCTGGCCTTTCAAAATGCATTTGAAATATTTAGACATCCAAAATTGCTCCTTGCATATCCTTCCTGATAAGTTCTAAGTTGTTACTGTTCCATCATGTTGATTTATGCCACTTACCTTGTCATCTTTCACAAATATGACTAAGTAAGGCCCTGTAAGTGTTGGTGCCTCTAAGGCACATCCTGGTATTACAGGAATATGATCTGATGACTCAATAGATGCTGCCTTTCCCTTAAAGTATCCTGGAGCCAACATTCATTTCCCCTAATGCCAAGACACTATGTCAGAGGAGGTGTGGCATTTTGGATTAATTATACACTTGAGGTAGTTTATTCATTAAAGCTAAACTTAACCCATAATCCTTAAAATAGTCAAACTTCGAATTTCCGTTTTCCCTCTTGCCTCTCAGTTTAAGAAGACAGCCTTCACGTTTTTGCTTGATGTTTTCTTTTTATGACACTGTGTTCATCTAATACCAAGGCCTTAATTCTAAAAGCAGTTGTAATTGTCTAGTATCTGAAAGGTATTTCTGCAGCAGTTTCAACGTGATCAGTAAAGTCAAAAGAGGTATAAAAATACCTCTATTATAGAAAGGGGATCTCAAAAGACAGTAAAGAGATTTTTAACCTGTAAGGTTTAGGCAGTACTGTCTACACATAACTTGTAAGACTACAAATGCTTCCTCATACCACACAGGGTACAAGCCTTAGTGTACAAGACCAAAAGCAAGAAAGTATTCATGGGGAGAAATCAGCAAGGGGTAACACCAGAGTCTTAGATCTTTACAGCAGAAGGAATCTATTAGGTGAAAATTTCCAGATGATTTTTTAGTGCATCATGTGGGCTATAAAATAAAACAAGCCAGCTCTTCTTATTGTTCAACCTGTGTGGAAAATTCCTCACTCATACCAGATACAGTGAGGGTTGTGGCACTGGGCATGAGACCAGCTGGGCTGGGGAAACTGAGACAGCTGGCCAAAGAACTGGGACAAGAATCACTGGCCATGGGGGAACAGGAGTGAACTGACACAGCAGGAGGGTCAAGGCAGTGAGAAGCTGAAGGCAGTTGAATGGTCAGGTGATGAAACACATCAGATGAGGTGTCTTGGGAGGGAAATGAACCCTGCATGAACCTGATGCTTCAGACCCTAACCACTCCTCCATTGACAGCAAATGCGTGCTAGAGGGCATGACACCTTTCCCTGCCTGTTGTCCCTTCACACAAAGGACAAGAACCTGGGGAGGCAGTTTCTCTGTTAGCTCAAAGGAGAGGTCTTTGTAATGGATCTAAAAGTTAAGACTCATGTAGCAACCCAAGCAGGTGGTATCATAATCCTACATTATGAAATATTGTGTTGGGTTTTTTTTAAACCTCAAAGGCATATACATATAAATTTGTATACATAATGTTCAGAAAGTAATTTAAATTTTTCAGGATGAAACACTCAAAAATTATAAAAAGCTGTTACTAAAAACCTACTGTGTGATCTTAATGGGATCCTTTCATATATTTGCAGTTTTGAACTGCATGGGTGCATACCAGCTTTTTTCCAAGGGCACCTCAGTTGCAATAGAAAGGACATTTAGAGGTTTTCTGATGATAACAGTTATGGAAAAGAAACTTGATTTGTAGAATACAGAAGACATGGGAAGAATGAGGCACATGACAGGAAAAGTAAAAGGAATACTTTTGATTTGAAGGCTGCACTAGGTAGCTAAGTTTTATCTTTGCTCTCAACAACCAAATCCTTTTTGACACAAAGCAAGTCACTTAAACCAAACTTCTCCTGCGCTTTGTTTTCCCCTTGCATTCTGGGTCAGACCTAGTGGTCTGATTTGCACAAATGCTGAAAGCTTAGCCACGGGGAGCTGAACACTGAGCTAATAAAGCTTTGTGTAATTCTGTTCTGAAAAATGAAGTCTTAGTGCTTATCTCAAGTTGGTTACCTATAATGTATGAATACTTCTGAATGTAATCTCTGCATGTATCAGAACGTCATTTGTATTCTGAGAGCTGTATCACTCCCTTATAACATAAAATAAATTAGTTAATGTTTGTGCAGCTTTGACATTACAGTGATGAGCATCTTAGAAAACCTCATGAGGAAATTAATATTCTGTACTCAGAATGGGTCTGAGTGACAAAGAGAAAAGAAGTATTGAGTTAGCTGTTCAAAAAGAGTATTGAGTAAGGTGGGGTCTTCTAAACTAAAAATACACCTATAATGGTCTAATTAGTTTTTGCATTGTATTGCACATCCATGGAAGAGAAAGATAAGATGGCATATATAACCAGAATTATGACATATCCTAACTTAGCTTTCTTGCTTTTTTTGTCTTAAAATTTTTTTTTAATGTAGTTTTTTTTAACTATCTACAATACTATAAAAGGAATAAATCTGCTACTTGTATAACCAAAAATATGTGTTTTCAAATGTGGAGAATAACTTTCTTACTTTTAAAAATTATATAGTCATAATTACTGAATATGTCATTGTTAAGTTCTAAAAGCAAATGGAGCTTTAATTTATAGCCATGCAGTCCAGTGAGACTTAGGAAGAGACTCTCTCTTACGCAGCAGCTGGGTTTCAATGTATATACATGCTTTGCTCCTGCACTTCTCTTTCAGTAATTGTCACAGTACAGAAGGGACCAAACAGGTCCTGACTGTGTAAAACAGCGTAGCTTGGCCACTCAAGACTGGTTTTGCCTGCATGGTTCAGAGTTGTCGTTGGTGCCTAGAAGATCAAGTAGGTTTCCTGTTGTGGTGATGACAGATTTCATTCATAGAGAGATGAAATTCTTTTTCTTAAAAGGGAGTGTTCTCTTGAATATTCTGAAACCTACTTTTTATGAACAGCTAGGCTTGTAATTAAATGTTCATTAATTTTGAACACTGCACCTGATATTCTAAGGACATAGTCTGCAAAATCAGGAACTTATACTGAGTTACTACAAAAGTCAGCAAATGTGGTAAAATAGGATATCCTTTTTGCAGTTAATCTTATTAATAGCACAGACCTTATACTGCTCACAGACCCAAGCAAATTTCTCTATTTTATAGTAACTCAGCCTTCAGTTGCCATACTGCCCTTCTCTGTAAGACAGAGGAAATGACCCTCTCATTTTGCTTGTTAATGAACTACATCTTACGCTATAGCCATCTCCAAACAGCCTAAGTAGCTCACAGGAAATAAGCAGCTAACCTGTTTGGTGGACAGAAATGACTGGGGTATGCATGGGGGTCATCGAAGCATGGAAAGCTTGAACCCTCTTCACCTGAACCTTTCATTGTACATTGTAGGGAGGGGAAGGAAGAGAGGAACATAACCCAAAATTACTCACAAAAGCCAAGCTGACAGCACCTATGTGATAGAAGTGGGATCCAGCATAGGGTAGGTTAGGGTGCTGAGTTTTACTGAGTATATTGAAGGAAAAGGACAGCATATTAGCCTCACCTGGTCTCAGTTAATTAGATTTGCAAAGCCTCTTAGCAGCAGTTCTCCACTCTTAAGACTGTAAGTGCTTAAAAGTAAAGTAGCAATGCTCCTACTCATTACATTTTTCCGGTGGGTGTGCACTTAGCCTGTTAGAGAGGTATGCTCCTGACGTGTACTGCTTAGAGAGTTAATCGGGCATAGGTTACAGTCACGTATAGGTAAGCAGTGCATCCGTAATGAAATAGTGCCAGTCAATTATGCTGACAGTTAAAATGTGAAAGATGATTTAAGCTAGACAAATAATCTCCAATTTGTACTGTGAGTGGAGCATGAGTTCAGTCTTGCACCAGGGTGGAATGCTGGAGAACTTAGAAGAGATATAGTTATGTTCACCTGTTAAGAGTGCATTGTAAGGTCAAGACTGTGTCCACAGAGCCTATATTGAGCTATTTTTAGTTCAGTTAAAATACCTCTTACTGAAAGACAAGACTTAAGAGATCAGATTTACATTTACTTGTTTGGGTATTTTTAAAAAAAACCCAAACCTAAATTGTCAGATCAGTAGATCCTCTGCTTTATTTGATGAGGGTTTGTTCTTTCTTTGTAACATTTAAATATTTTTCTAATAATATTTGCTTATTTAAATTACCATGCTATTCTGGAATCTCCATTAACTGAGCTAAATCATGATTTACAAATGACTCACACTTGTCCCCAAAAAAGTGTTTAAGTCAGCATTTTGGACTTAATTGGTATCAGTAGGATAGTATAAAACTATAAAGAATAAATCTGCTTTATTGGTATGTATTTAGAGCAGCAATGAATATTGGTTTTGTAATTTCCTGTGGTTCTTTGGGGACTTCTGCAGGGAGAACTCCTTTTCTGAATCTCTACGCTTGTCTGTTCCCAGAAGAACAATGCTTATTGATATCAGGGTTTTTTTTTCTTTATTATTGATCTGCTTAGAATAAAGTCCTCTTTCATCTTCACTTCTTATTTTTCTGTCTTTTTGCTTGCATCCGGCTTTTTGTTTAGTACACGGTCTGGACTGCCCTGTGGGTCACCTGGAATGTTTTCATTATCTGCTTCTATTTGGAAGTAGGAGGACTTTCTAAGGTAGGTCACTTATCCTTCTTCAGGTTTATGGGATGGTGTTTTAACAACAGGATTCTCGGATTTTGGAAGGCTGGAACCATAGAGGAAAAATATGGTTGCCTGAACATACAATTTGATCTTTGTAGTTCCCTTCCAATGAGAACTCCAGTGTTTGAACTTGTCTCTTACAGTAAATAGTCATGGATGTGAAGTACATAAATGCAAGGAATATGAATTACAGTTGCCTTCTGAAGTACCATCTAGGGGAGCAAAAGATGTTATTCAGTGGAAAATTTGAGGTTCTTTTTGATTGTTGAAAAAGAGACAATGTCATTTTGCTAGAATTTTCAAGTATATGTGAAAAATGTATCTGAATTTCCATGACTACTTTGAAAGCAGCTAAAGAAAATTACTAAGAATGTTAACGTAATAACTTGTTGAGCAGATTGGTCTCATGGTGAGAGGCTTAATTCTTTATAAAAAAGAACAAGTGGCAAAGGATGGGTTTTTTCACGTATGAATAAAACTTTCCTTTACACAACACTCAGTGCTCTAGGTCACTGATTATTTATTCAAACCTCTGATTAGAGCAGAAATACTTGCTGGATGTACTGAGATACATGTTGCATTTAGCCAAGGTAGCACTTAATGTTAGCATAGGTTATGTTCAGTATTGAATTTAGAGTGAGTTTCATACAACATCTCCTGGGTTTTGTCCTTCTGTTGGACATAGAAAATATTGATCTCCGTTTACCATAATCATATTTAAATGATTCCAGGCATAGGATGCCCATAAAGTAAGCAGATCCCCGTATTACTAATAGAATAAGTGTCCTCATTATTAGTTGTAGACTTAGTGATACGAACTAACTCATGCAATGCTTTTAGAGCGTTGTGAATTCCGAAGGGAACACTAGTGAGCTACATTCTTTTTTTAAGTCTAGCATTAAAACCTTTAACTTTTGTCTGACAACAAACAGAAAACTGGTGAAACCGATTTAATAAGATATAAAATTTAATTTACCAAGTAAAAATCCAATTAACATTAAAGCTTTCAGTGATAGTTTCCTTTGGTGATAAAATTTCATAATGAAAAGCTACAACAGTTTAATTTTTTCTCCAAATGCGATTTAGCTCACCAGAAGACACAGGCATGATGAGGAAATTAGTGCACTTCATAGATGATCAAAATAAATTAGCATATTGGTATGTTCTGACTTAAAAATGTATTAGGATGAACAGAAGAGCAACACACAGAAGTGTCGAATGCCTGAAGTAATTGTTAATTTTCATTATACATAGGGTTTGTATTTTTTTTCAATCACTTCAGTGATAACTGTTTTTATAGTGACTATTATATTTTTATAGATAACTAGTGTTTTTATCTAAGTGCCTAGGAAGTGAAGCAAAACTTTTACTCTGACCCCCAAGTTTGTGAAAATTTGAGTTGTCTTTCTATTGATTGCAAAGGATTCTGATCATAGATTTAATGTAAGGGGATTATAAACCAGCAGACATTAATTGAAATTGTGTGTCTTCTAGTTTCACTACTGTTTTGCTTTTAGGTCTTTTTACTTAATGTTTATGACAAGTCACGATGCACAGAAATAGTAGCACAAATATTAATCAACAGTTGGGATATTTCCTTTTATTATGTTCTGCAGTTGATCTCAGAGTTTTGGTGGAATTTTTGTCTTGTGGTTTATAATTACATCATTTGAAAAGTAGTTCCTCAAGAAGGTGATAGACACAAGGTTTGTTCCATGAAAGTTAACAGCTCTTGCCTAGATTACATCAAAGGCACCAGTACTGGTACCAAGCTAGTAATGATGGAATCAAGAATTCTGCTCAGTAAACTGTGAAATTTGGGGTCAATTTAATGCTCTTTCTGAAAACTGTGCTAAAGATGATGTGGTCATCAAGAGTCCGAGGTCCTTTTGCACCATGTGCATAATAAAATCCTGGGTATTTACAACTTGATAGGTATTTAACACTGACTTAATTGGAACCCTCATTTTACCAAAGATGCTAGTTTCATAATTTCACCATTGCTTTCCATTAATATGCTCCTATATTATCAGGCATGATCGAAAGGTGTTGTTATCCAGGTACATTAGTGTGGTTGGGAAATCAAATGCCATCAGAAGCATTTCAAGGAAGGCTATTTTGTCAACGTTTAAATCTTTGCAAGAAATATTCTCCTTCTTTGTTGCTATTGTTCCGTTTTTCAATTGAAACAAAAGTTTTGTTTCTGAAATGAATGCAGATGAATTATAATTTTAACTTCTGCTGACATACTATCAGGGAAAATTATGATGCTGTCTGGCAGCTGGCTGACTTCTATTGGTTTGTTTGGTTTTGAGCAGTATGCTGGTTTTATTTGCTCTGACCAGAATCAGAGTTAGCTGTTGCTCGAGTCCTGTAAATTTACTAGGTCTTTGATTACAAATACTATCAGGAAATAGAACTTGGTGCAATATTCATTGGTGATTTTAAATCAATATCTTTACATAGAGTACACGTACAATGTGGACAGACTTTTCAAATGTCCTAACAGAAACTCCCCGTCGCTGAAATTTTGCTCAGATCTTATTTTTGTGGCAGAAAGGAAGATCTCCTTTTGAATACTCTCTGTTTGAATTCTGCCAAGAAGTTCCACTACAATTAATGGAAAATTTGAATAAGACCAAGTAGTATGTAGGTAATTTATGGCTGTTCTTTGCTATGAGAGTTTGAATGAAACAGTTTTTCCTTCAATTATAATTCCTTCAATTTTCTTGGTAAACTGATTCTATTTTTTTTAAAGGAACAGCCTGATATTTACTTTAGTGTTTATGGATCTAGTACTCCAAGATCTTTAAACTCTTCCTGATAAGAAATGATGAAACCTTTTGTCATCTACCCTCCCAATGTCAGACACAGTTTATGTGACTTCTTTCCATTATTTCAGAAAAGCATCAGGTTTCTTCCCAAGAGTCAAATGGAAAGCCTGTATAGTTTAGTTGAAAACATATTTCATGTTTTTACATGATTCACCAAAAAAAAGAACCCCCCCCAATTTCATACATACCAGATATAATAATCCAGAGGGCCAAACTTGTAAAGTTTGATGGGAGGAAGCTATTGGAAAAGAGTAAGCTACAACTGGAAGAGTGTATATTATATGGATGTAGGCTTGTCATCAAGGAATTCACTTCAGTCTCTGTCCCTGCCCCAATTAATATCATATTCTTTTATATAAAGAGGGAAAGCATCACAGAAGAGTGTTCTCTGAAATTACCCCCCAATAACTACAGTGTTGTAATTAAGGCAATCTCCTAGCAAAAGGATAATATGGACTCAAGTTTTGAGTGTGAAAGGGAAACAAACATGACACTCCCACAGCTGGATCTTGTAAGTAGAAAGCTAATGAGTAAAAGTTTCACCTTTGCCTACCTTATAAATAGTGTGTAAGTGAAGCTCCTTTTTCACTTATGTTACAGATGTGCAAATAAAATTGTAATGCTTTTTCAGGGCTAGTGAAATTGTATTTGATCAGAAATAAAATAAATATACTCATGTAACCCTTTCATTTGTCTTAACTTGGGTTTTTTAAGGCTTTTTAACGTTTTTGAGTTTAGCAGTGAAAAAAATGCCCATATGAAAAATGAAATTTGCCTCTTTTTCATTTACTACTTTTATGAAATTAAAAGCACAGTTTTTATTGTTAAACACTCTGTATGACAGAAAAAAAGCTGTTATTATAATATGACCTTTTAATCCTCCACTGCAGGATGACAGATTGCTACATCCATAGAGGAGCTCATTAGCTGTTTGGATCTTATTCTGTGACTTGAAATGAAAATGCGTTCTAATTAACACGTTTGCAAGTACGGACAATTTAAAACATATAGAAATAAACACAAATATTAAGAAATAAGAGGCAAAAACGTTCTCTAAAGCACATTTGAAAATAAACTCTGATTGTATCTTACCTGATACAATACTAGAAACTGCTATTTTGAAGTTTTCTATGTTCTTCTTAAATATGAACAAGAGAACTTCTAGCTTGCGTAAGCTAGCCTTCCATCCCCAACAGTACTTTCTATTATGTGCTTCTTACTTTACAAAGGACATCTCATTTATTTAGAGTGCACTGTTAATATTTCTGTCATTTGTATCCCTCCAGTATTTGAGTTCCACTATGAAAATAGCTGTGTTTATTTATCATTTGTATCCAACTGATACTTTTTGATAAACCATTTCTCTACTGCTTGTTTTATTGTGGGTTACAGTGGCACTTGTTTGCATGTGTTAATGCCTTTATTTAGTAAATGTATAGCAGCTATCTAGTGCTGTGTACTCCTTTCTTATAATTTGGTATACCTTTCCTAAGTAGCTGAGCGATGCGAGTTCTTTTCTTTTTCTATGATATTTCTGCTTGTTCTGCTTGTTTTTTCTGTGGCACGCTTCTTGAACGTGAACTTTGCTTTGTTCTGAATTACTAAGTTTACCTCTGAAGGTTGAGCTTTCTGTCAACTGACTCTTTTTGCTTTTGGCCAAGGATTTTCATGACAAATATTCGTGTATTCAGTAAGAAACGGCTTCCAAAATATGTTATGTTTATTATCTGGTCTTTAGTTTTAGATATTGAATTTAGGTGCCTAGGTCTCTAATGTGCTTGTGACATCAGCTTTATTAACCTTTCCCTTGAGAGCAAAGGAAATTTTGCATATGTTAATTAACAAACTTTTTTTTCCATATTTTTTTCTAGTAACATTTGTATTTATGAATGGAATTTCAAAGTCTGAAGAGCTCCCAGCCAACTTTATTAAGCTGGAGACAGAACTGTAGGTTGGAGGGTAGAACTATAACTCTGTTAAAACTAATGATTTATTCCATCCAAGAGCGAAATGGACTAATAAACTAATAAATTACATAGTAAAATGCTGTGGAAATGGAAACCTTGTACTCCTTCTCTAAGCAAAATACTGTACATCAAAATGGAGGCTAATCATGTGGACTTTATCCCGGCTGCTTCTGGAATTCAGTTTATTCCATCTGGTGTGTCAGTCAATTCATAATTGTTGTGCAATAAAATCCTATAATCTCAAATGGAATAAGTTAAGCTAAAAACCATTTGTAATGAATAGAGATGTAAAGGTATGTGCTGGGGCTTGTGCCTTTTTTTTTTTTTTTAATATGAAATGAGAGTATAAGCATTGCTTGAATTTAGGCCAACGATACGAAAGAAAAGTGATTCTCATTCTAACTTGTACTGATGTAAGTGAGAAATCAAGAGACAATTATTTTGACGTAAGTGTTCTCATAATTAGCATTATAGGATAGCTCACTCCAAAAAGTCTGTGGACAAAGTTGGCAGCATCTGTAAAACCTTTATGGAAAATCAGCAGGTGGAGGGTATAGGGATTCCTTAGTCTAAGCAGAAGACTGAAGGCAGGGCATAGTACATCTGCTGATCAGATTTTTATGTAGAGGTAAGTGATCAGAGTTTTTCAAATCTTCTGTGAAGGACAAGAAATAATTTGCTGAGCATGTGGCAAAGAAGATTTGGTTGGAGGTCAGGAGAAGCTTTTAATCAGGGCACTGAATTAGGATATAAAGCTATTGCAAAGCTTCATTGCTGGATGTTTTGAAGAGTGAAGTAAAGGAGTAATGAGGTGGGGTGATCTAGACAACTCTGCTGCCCTGCTATTTTTGATCTATAGAAGATAACAAACCCCAAGTTGGTGTCTATGGATGGTTTAGTGTAGGAGTGTTAAAAAAGAACATGTGGGTACAAGTTGAAAACTCAAAACCTCATCTTCAATCAAGTCAAAGTCTTATTGATTTTGGCAGGAGCAGCATTCCAGCTGGGGAATTTGGGGTGGCTCTGACTTTGCTTTCCAGCGAGTGTGTGGGGACACAGAAAATGAGGGATTCCAGTGGATGCTCCAAGGTGGCTGACAACAGTTCTTGAGTGTGCGCAGGTGCGGATTTGGTGTTCAGCTGTGTAATTCCAAGTGAGGGGTGATGATGTTCTTGCTGTTCACTCCTAACAGAGATTAGGCATCTGTTACAGATAAGACTCATGTGCTTTCTGTTCTGTTGATGGATTTTTAATTGAACACAAATCATTGCCTTTCACAGCAACACATCCTTCACTGAGGACAATTTGAGAGGGATAATAGTATATTTCTTCACTGTTGGACATGGTACATGCATTCACATCCAACTCAACTGAGAGTTTCTTCCCGCAGACCTCTAATTCATATCCATTGCTTTTGGTCAGCATCTGTCTTGGGCCTTGGGAAACTGCATACCCATGGCATTCTTATTCACCCCACTACAGTATGTCCATTTGCTTCAGCTGCTGCCATCAGCTGCTACTAGCTCTGATACGCACAATAGCAGATCATGCTAGAGCAGTGAACATAGCTGTAGGCATTCTGCAATTTCTAGACATTACAAATGACTGGGTTTATAGCAGCAGTTAAATATGATCTCTTGCTAGTGTGTCAGCGAGTAAAAAATCAGCTTGCAGAAACAGCCTGATGAAAAGAATGTTTTTGTTTCCTTGAGGTTTGGATCCTCTCACCTCCTCTTTCCCCAGATGTATTATTCCAAAAGGGCTTAAACAATTGTTGTGATAAGAGTAAGGTTCTGGAATCTTCTGACATGGAAAAAAGGGGAATGCTAATTAAACACCATTTAAGTAAATTGAATCAAACTAATAGAAAGACGAAGAAAACCATGAGTTTTAATGCTTGTGTCATAAATGTATTTAATTCCACTGGCATCTTTCTTTGAACACCTCTCAGAAGTAAGCGGTGCAATTTCTTTTTAAGAAAAGAAGTTTTTAGAACCAGTTGCTTCCTTGTTGTTATTGTTGTGCCCTTTCCTACAATAGATGTTCCATTGAAATGTGTTTGCTAAAATAAGAACTTCTAATATGACCGTCCTTATGCAAGTTGCTCCTCCCATCCTGCTGCTCTCTCACTATAAAGAGAAATAATCTCCAGGTTCAATTGTATTTAACAATTTTCCATAATGTTCTTCTCAAACAGCAACCTTTTGAATTTTTAATTACTTTGGCAATAAACCTGGAATCCAATTTACTCTGAAGTTATGCAGTATAATATTGAACAGAAACAACATTTCAGCACTTGAAAATAATAGCTCTGGCCTTGGCTGGTATTAGGTACCATTAATCATAAATATAATGTGTTGGTGGTGTACCTTTCAATGGTATTTGCAAACAGTATTTTTCGATGTTCTGTTAGGCTGACATCAGCACATACAGAAGCAGAAACTGTGTGGTAGTTTCTGTTTAGAATATGGTGACTGTTTCCATGAAAATTTAGAAAACAATTAGCCACGAACTGTGAGTTCATAATGTTGAAGGTAAGGGTAAATGAGTTAAGCGTTTATTTGTAATTTACATTTCTCAGCCTTAAAAGGGAATAACTACACACTGAAAATAAAACTCAAGGAATGCTACCTGCAGAGTGCCTAAGAAGATGCCTTAATACATGCTTTCTTTAAAAAAAAAAAAATAGAAAATAGGCAATTTGAAGAGCAGCAAAGTGTTAATCTGGTTTTGGCTCTAATACTGACAACAGTGCACATTCCTTCAGTTCAAAATTTTCAACAATTAACTGGCCTCAAAGGCTTCTGTTTTAGCTGAAGAGATTTTGTAGTTGTTTTTTGGTGTTACAGATTTCATGTAACCGAAGTAATTTATTATTCAGTCTGTTTCACTCTACTGCGTAAAGCTGTAGCATCATGTAAGTTGTAATGAAATATGCGCTTACTCTTGGAAGGAGAATTAATATGCAGCTAGCTTGGTGGCACAATTTGAGCATAAGGTCATTCTGTAAAAAAAATTATGTGGAACAAATGGGACACAGATAAATGCCACTGAAACTGCAGAATGTGTCATTATGATGTGAATTAGTTTGTTTAGGTGATACAATCACATTGCTGAACATCTTAATCAAGAGTACATTCCAGATGGTACAAAAATTGTACTTCATATTCTTTCAGGTGACATTTACAGTGGTTCATAGTATTATATACAATCAGCACCATTAAAATATGTTTATCAAACAGATTGAGGTCCTTTTAAAACCCCTCGATGCTAAATTCTGAATGTAGACCACCATCATCTTTGTTGGTTTAAATAATGGAAACCCTACCCCTGTGGCTGGTTTTTTTGTTGATAATCCATTGGATATCCATGGTTGGTTTGCTTTGGTAATGAGTGTGATATGGTTAGCGAACAGCTGCACCCGCAGATTTATTATTACTGACATGACAGTTCATTGAGTTCATTAGCTTAATCTTTCAGATATTTCTAGGATCTTGAACTTTCTTTAAAAAAACCCAAATATTTAAAAAAATAAAAGCTAAATGTATACATTTTCACAGGGAAGACGGAAGTAGCTCAGGTAGCTTGAAAAATATCTCCAGAGATGCTTTAGGATGTGAAAAGGAAATAAGGATACAGTTCCAATCTAAAATGAGTCCTTTGATGCAGGAGTGGATGCTGCAATGGCTAGTGATGTGGAGAGGATAAATCTCTGTGTATTTATAGTATATGCTTGTCTGAAGCCTATAACAAAATCTGAGAAAAATTGAGTGTTTAAATGTAAAACAAGAACATACAGAATAAGGAGTCAGAATGTATTACGTCAGGAAGGACCACCCAGTCGTCTGCTCTGACTTTGTTTCCGGAAGGTCATTGATTTTTTTTTGTTTTGTTTTGTTTTCCATGTGTTCAGTTTAATTTTAGCCTGAAGCATATTTTTCAGAATCGCAAAGAATCTGTCACTTTTTTTGGTAGTTCAGTTGTGATTAATTAGCTTATTAAATACCTTTGTTTATTATTTGTTTATGTTTTTTTCTTCCTCTCATATATTCAGTGTTTATTTCTTATGAATGTGTTTAAACTGTGGTGAAATCATGTAATTACTCATTAGACCAAGAGTTTGGATTTTTGTATCCCAAATCTCCAGCATGTGCTGTTGACTTTGGTTCTATTAAGAATCTGTTTGCCAATTACTTTTTCACTGTTCCTCCCTGCATTTCACCCATAAGGAGGTTCGTGGGTGAATGTTGGAGAGTACCTGCCAAAGAAGATGGTCAAATGTACAAGGAAGGAGAAGTTGAATTGTTTAGCTTGTTCGTTGAGTGAGTAAGGAACACTTCTGAGTCATAGTATGGTTGTAAGCAAGTACAGTAAATGCATCTGCAAATAGGGTTAGATTTGATTGCTCGGGGGTATTTTATTTATTAGCAACTTGATCTATTTTATATTGATTATTATACTTTTATTGTAGAAAAAGTCAAGACTTGGTGAGATTTTGGTTTTCTTCTTTCAAGTGTGATATCACTCTGGCAAAAATGCAAGGAAAGATACTTCGATTATTTCTTTAATCATATACTTGTTTATACATTGGATTAACCATATCTACTGTCTGTCTGGCAACTTCTAATTACTGACCTGAGTGCTGCATATAGATTTTGAATCTTAGGTGAGGCAGTGTACTTTGTTTGGTGCTAGCACAGGCTCTATTTATTGCCTGCTAAGGTCAAATTTATTTTTTTTTGCTAATTTCTATATGCTATTTTCCTATAGTTGTGTGTACTTTAGCATTTTAGTTCCTATGTTGGCTGAGTAAAGAGTTCTTCCTGTTTATAGGAAAGCCTGTCATTTCACCTGTCTCCTAGTAAATATTTGCATGTTCAGTTTTAAGAGTTGTACTGTTTTGAAAGGAGTTTTGCGCTGATTCATAAGTTTCTGCATTTTTTCTGGTTTGGGGTTGTTTTTTTCCCCCTCTATGTCCTCTATGTGAGGACAATACTTACTTGGAAGAAAATATAGCTTTATATAAGATTTTAATAAAAATTTACATGCAAGACAGTAGTCCTAGACCCTGATGAAAGTACAGTGGATGATAGTCTGTAAAAGTTCTTCTCAAAATTTATAATGCTGAAAAGCGTTGGAGTTTTAAGTATGCCAAATGCTTCTTATGGGACTTGATAATAGTTTAACTTCAGGCTATTATGTAGATAGAAGTGTTAACATGGGCCTATCTTTGACCTGGAAAAGAAATACAAGAAGCAGGCATTTGCTCATCATCTCTAAATGTCATCCAGGTGACTGCACTTGCATCCTTTGGGACTTACGAACACTGCCTAATTTAGGCCAAAGGCAAGGGAGAATTCAAGTTTGGTTTACTTTTCATAGGTATACATTTGACGACCAAGGCAGTTTTATTAACTATGTAGAGCCTGTGCATCCAGTCAGAGATTTCCTGGTTCTTTAGGATTTTCTAGAATCTTGGCATTAGATGTGCAGTCTTAAACTTTCTGAATTAACATCCACCTTAGATGACTTTACTCCAGGGATATGGTGGAGCCATTGTACCCTTTTGATTCTGGTGGACATACATGAACCTGACTTTTACTAGATTTTTCAAGAAAGCATCTAGAAGAAAATTTTGCCATTCAGCTTCTATTAAGTGGCTCTTCTTTGGTGCGGGGACTAAAGGGCAGTGTCCCTACCTTATTCCTACTGTTCATTTTTATCGAAGGCTTCGACAAACAAAAAAATAACTAGTTAGAACTAGCACACCTGGGGAAGCCTTAAATGTATTTCCAACATGTCTGCTTTAACAATCTTTCCTTTGTAGAATACTTATTATTAATGTTGTGTTAGTCTGTCATAACTATAAGGTGGTTTTACTTCTGTAGGTCATCGGAAGTAGTCTGTTAATCTTCGTGATTTGAATCTTGCAGCAAGCTTATCTCCTAAATTTGATTTCCGTGTAATAATTTATTTAACCCCCATAAGGGGAATGGAGTTTGAGAACTCCTTTTCAATGCATAAGGGAACTGGAGAGATTGTTCCTTGTCTAGATTTTTATACTCTTCCTTTTTCAGCCATCCTTGGGGGAAATTCTTCATGTTGATGATGTGACTGAGTTTATTATTCATGAGTATCAGCACTCCTTTGAGCAGATTTCTTCAGTTTGGATTAATGGAGAAAGAGTGAGAGAATCCTGTTGGGGATTTGGCTGCCCTTCTGCCCTTTGCTTTGCTAGGAGGTTTATTGTCAGAGTGGCTTTACTATACCAGGAATAATGCTGGGCCTTTTTGACCTCTTCAGTCAAATGGGAAAGACAGAAATGTTGGAAGAGAAGTCACAATGATGGCAACAGTGCTTGCCTGAGTCTGTATTCCAAGGGCAAATGCTGTTTATGAATAATTTGATTGTCTCTGTGTTATAGCAGCACTGCATTCTGTATCCTTCGATTCCCCCTCCATATATATCTTTAGAGAGCATGTTGAAGTCTTTTAACATATTATTTTGGAAGAGCTTTTCCACTGCAAGGGCAGAATATATTATACCTATCTGCTGAGCACTGTTGCTCTCTATTACTGATCTTGCTTCTGTGTGCTTATAAGCAGCCTTTTGGGGCTTTTTTTTCCTCCATTTCTTTCCTTTTTTTTGGTAGACTGAGAGATTCAGGTTTTATTTGGGAATGTTGGCTGAAGTTCTTCCTTGTTTATGTCATTGTTTAAAAGGTTGAATATGTTTTATGCTGAGACAGTTTGAGCTCTGAGCTGGCTGAACCCTCTCTCTAGTTCTGCTGCAAGGGGCATAGGTTTTATTCCTAAAACCAGATTATTTCTTTGCAGCAGATATAGTACAGTTGATTTATTTTGTATTTATTTTCTGTGAATGATCGATGACATGTTTCAGCTTTATTTTTATACAATTCAGTTGTCCTTGGTTTGATCAGAAGTGACCAAACTACTGGCAAACTTTCTCATGGCCAGTATGGCCAGGGCAGGCAATTTTCGTTTTGAGCCGTCTCATCTTGACTAACTTAATATTTCTTTCTCTTTACCTGTAACCAAGGCATTCACAAGTGCTTCTTATTTTTATCATTTCAAAGGTGGGCTGTTGGATAGAAGACTATGCTTTGTGAGGAAAAAAACTATGTACGTGTCCAGCTGTGAAGAAAATGATTTCCATTAGATATTCATCTCAAATATTCTTGTATTTTGTTTAAATTCAGAGTTGTTCATGCTGTTTTGGGAGTGTTTTCATGTGCCTCAGATCTACTCTGAGTTGCAACTTTGGTTACCACTAGAGAGGCTTCCATCCTTACATCTTGTTTTTCATATGAGCTAGCTATTTTTATTGTTAAATGTTGCAGGCATGTAGACATTATATTTATCTTGCAAACCTCAGCAAAGTTAGTGAAAATAGTTATTGGAAAAAACAGTCATATAAATTTCGTGATAATCCCTTTTTAATTTTTATCTATTTTATTTTTATTTTTTATATAGTTTACTCTTAAGAACCAATTGACTACATTATGTTTAGTTAAAAACATAGAGTATATTCTGGTTTTAAAACAGCAATTTAATTGTCTTTGGAAACATCTTGCTTCACTCAGGTACAATGTGCTAATATTTGTGAAAGTATCTACATCTTAAAATGTGCTTGAGATTACCTAGTTTTAATACATAAAATTACCAAATGGTTTTAAAATGTTAGAGAGTTCCTAGATGTTAACAATGCCATCAGTATTGTAGGATTTCTTCATTAATAGGTGTCTAAGTAAGATCACTTTTTATGTCTGTAACTAGGCAGCTTATTTAAACATTCCAGGATCATATTAACTTTTATCAAAACATTTTATTCTCCAGGATACAGTTTCCAGTTCTGTAATATGACTTTATTTCCTGATTCCAGGCTATATCACTTGTGCCTATAATTCAACGGATTTTGTTTCACTGATCCCAGCTCACCAAGGAGTCCAGATGGCCCTGTGCAGCTGCTTGCCTTTTCATTATTTACCCTACTCCCTCTCTTTGTGTCATCTGCAAATATATCCACTACAAGCAGTGATTTTTATATTTACTTCTAGATCAGTGATGAAAACGTTGAATAATGCTAGGCCTTACATCAATCCCAAGAGAGTCCTGCTAGAAACACTCTTATTTAAATGTGATATTCTGTTGATAAGTATGTTAATTAGCTAGTTTTCAATCTATTTAATTTACAGTCCGTTAAAAATGTACTGCCATTCTAATTTTTTCAATAAGAAAGTTTTGTGAATGCCTTATAAAGTCTAAGTATATTATCTTCTTGCAGCTGCTTTATCAACATAATGTTTAACCTCTTGAAGTAATGAAACCCAGTTTGTTTAACTGGTCCTAATGTCTTATGAAAACTTTTGACTGACATCAGTTAGACTGCTTTTTCTGGTTCTCAAACATCTGTTTTTAAGTCATCTTTCTCTTGATTACTTGGGGACTAATGCTCAATCAACTGTCCTTGAACGATTGCGTGTGCATGTTTTCAGCCTTACATAAGCTTTAAAATTCTTCAGTCTCATGAAGTTCCCAAGATTTATTAAAGATTAACTTCTTTACATTCATGGATCTCAACATCCAGTGCTTTTGTCACGTTACAAGTTGTCCAGGCCTCAAAACGGAAGACGATTTATGAAGTGGTAAATAATTTATTATAGTTTAGAAAGTACTTCTTCTTCCTCTTCTCATTCTGCTTTTTACTAAATAAAGAACTGAAACATTTATTTTCTGCCCCTTTGAAAAATTCAGAGTCTTCATGTACTAGTAGGACTAAATAATTTCTATAATTTCTTTTGTTCCTAATAATCTCGGTGAACAATTTCTTACTGCCTTTAATCTTGCTAGCATGGATTCTACCTGACATATTTTTTGTCCCCATTACATATTCACTATTTATCATCTAAATTATATTGATTGTGAAATCCATATCTGTTTTCTTGAGGAAAAGGTTCATACTGAACTATACTAGGCATATATATATATACACACTATACTATACTAGGCATGTGTTTGTTTGCCTGGCAGCAAAAACTTTTCAACCCATGGACTGCAGAAATTCTCACAAAGGATCACTCTTTCATAACTAAATTATTGTATGTGTGAGCCACTACAAATGAAAACAGTCTAGTGCTGCCAAAGAATTGTGGCAGTTTCTTATTAGAAATTTTATAGTTGCCGTCTTTAGTTTAAACTGAACCAGAAGAAAGTCCTTAGTGGAGGACCATGGAAAGAGACCATTTTGTATTCCTTCCCAGTTTCTCTCCTTCATCCAAAGCTCCAGACCTGCAATATTCCTTACCATGTTAACCCTTGAGACCTTATTCAACCGCCACCTAAATCCTCCGCAGCCCTTCTACCCAGCTTTCAGAACTGTAGACACTTATGTTCTCTTGAGTCCTTCACGACAGTATGGTAAAAATGTATTGTCCCTCACTGAGAAGTCTTTCCTGTGTTCTTAATAGGCACATCCTATATGTCTGCTTCGGAAAGGCAATGACCAGCACGTACTCAAAGGGCTGCTATAACCTGAAACACAGGGGCAATATTTGCAAAGTACAGTGATTTTTATCCTATAACATTGTGTATTCCCACTACTTAAACCTCTGGATGTTTTTCCTCTGCAGCTTCAGTACAGTAAGGCACATGATTAATTAAAATGCATGAGCAGTCTCATTAAACTCAATAAAATTACTCATATGCTTACTATGGTTTTAAGTAGTTTGCAGAATCAGCATTACAATAATAGACAATCCATAGACCTTTCCACTTGTATATTAAAGGTTGGGAAGGAGAGGAGGCTTTAATATAAAAGCTGGGAAAACCCTAAGTATTCATTAGGTACAAGAATCTTGGTTTATGCAATAAAAATGCAAAATTTCGACATATTCATATATAACATATTAAACAAATGCTGACATATGGATCTATCTATACTATTCTATGTTTTTATATTATGCACATCACAATATTGCCTAATAGAATCTCTTAACAGCATTTTCAAGTCATCTACGTTGCATTTACTTGTATTGATTTTGTATATATTACTGTGGCATCTCTTCTGTTGTGCTTGTACTTTGTAAATTCTTCGAATGCATAACAAGGTGAGAGAAATTCAGTGAACTGGAGTCAGAAAAAGTCATAGAAGGATATGTAGGTGTATGAAAGTTGTGTTAATGTTTGTGGGGTTTTTTTTTAGTAATCACCTGCCTTATCTTACAGTTTCAGTGTCTCTCTGAATTAGTGTTTTAAGGACTGTATTTTTATGGGTTTTTATAAAGAATAATAAAAACCCACTGAGNTTCAGTGAACTGGAGTCAGAAAAAGTCATAGAAGGATATGTAGGTGTATGAAAGTTGTGTTAATGTTTGTGGGGTTTTTTTTTAGTAATCACCTGCCTTATCTTACAGTTTCAGTGTCTCTCTGAATTAGTGTTTTAAGGACTGTATTTTTATGGGTTTTTATAAAGAATAATAAAAACCCACTGAGAATTTAAAAAAAATCCAAAAAAAGATGCAGAGTCAAAGAAAACATGAGATTTGAGAGGAAAAGAATGCACAATACGTTGCTTTTTATGATCTGTGATCCACACAGTAAAGAATAATTCATTACAGTTTGTCCTTCTACATCACATCACCAAGACTGAGAACAGTGTAATAAATAATCTTTTTGACATAGTTTGTCTTTTTATTTCAGTACTTGCATTTTAAGTCCTTTTATTAGCTTGGAAATATAAATTTGTTCCTCTTTTTAAGTGTTTTGCTGACAGTAAGCTTAGTTGGTGCATCAAATAAGTATGATTTAATTGTTTGCAGGGTTGTATTCTGCCTTTCTAACAGAATTATCACTCCCTTTTACTTGTAATTCCACTTGCCTTAACAGATTATTTGGCCAGCACATTGAGTAGCTGTTTAATTCAGGTTTAGCTGTAGGTGAAAAGAAATACATGTGCTTATGATTTGCACTGTCATAAATAGAAAGTAATATATAATAACTATATATTGTACTGAAAACAAAATACAGTATTTCAATACCTGCAGATTTTTCTACTGCTCATGTATAGGTTGTTGTTAAATACCATTTTTAGGAGAAAAAAAAACAGGATTTCATTTCGTAAAACATTAATATTTCAAAATTACTGGCTTTCTGCTAAGATGGTATAAACTAACATAGCTACATGAAAAAACATTGAAACCCTGATCATGCAGATTAGATAAAAATTTGACCTTGTTGGCTTATTTTTTTGTTTAAAGAAAAGGAAACCACTTCTGTACAAAGTAACCTTAAAGGAGAGATGGGATTTTTTTTCCTTTTCTGAGGAGGTGGGAACTCTGGAGGGCAGTGATGTAAAGTTAACTTGACACTGATGATGGGTTTTTACGGATGCAGTCACAGGTTTCATGTAGACCTCTCATGGGCTCAGATGGACCTTCTCCTTTGAAGACTCTGCCTCGGTGACAGGGATAGGAAGGGAAGTGTCTCTGAGTCTTGCTGCCTCTCCAGAGGAAGGAGAGGATGCCATCTGTGTACTCAACACTTACGCTATACCTTTCCATAAATAAACCATACCTCTTCCCATCCATGAAGGGAGGATGCTGCAGTCCCTCCTCATCTGTCTAGCAGAGTAAAAGAAATGTTACTGTGATGTCCTTCTTCCGTAAAGGAAAAGCTGTTTTCCAACAGCTCATGCCATTGCTTTTCTCCCTGAGCTGTGTAGCTTTCCTCTGTGTATTTCTTCTATCCCTTGCTTTCCAGACAGCCATTGCATAGGTATTTGATTTGGCTCATGGAGGACAACCTTAGCTTCACTGTGTTTTCAAAAGGGTCACGGGTGCTCATGTGTTCTGCATCACCAGAATGAGATCTCTTCTGTTGTAGCTACCAGTAGCCCTGAGATGGCTGAAGAACTATAAAAATACAGTCTAAAACGTTGTTTGCATTTGTTAGATATTTGAAAAAAATTGGCCACTTATGCTGTGAAGCATAAGTGAAACCTAAAATGTATTATAGATCTTTGGTACCAGGATAGACTTTCAGTCTTACATTTGAGAAGTAAAAGTCAAGTATGCGATTTATATTTATTAGTAAAAAGGAAGACTACAGGTTCCTGAAATCAATGACTCTAAAAATTGCCCAAACATTGAATGATACACATGAATAATTTAAGACCGTTTTGTTTAAATGTGCAAAAGTCAAATTATCCTTGCAGTGAGACTCATTGTAAATCGCCAGCAATTTACTGTTTTTCTGAAAACCACAGGCAGCAATTTACAGACAAGATTAGACCTGTTACTATACACGTGTGACATTTTCTTGATTTAAACTGTCATTCTGAAAAGCTGTTAACTGACAGCCGGAGTTTGGAATGAGGTTATAAAGTTTACTGAAAACTCCTTACCACTGTGGTTGAGCTATATTTCTGCTTGGATAGTGAAGAGCAGGTAGACCTCCAACTGCAACTGAAGTATGTATGCATGCAAATTAGTGCTTTCAAGGGAAATTATACATGATCTTTTTAGACATTCATGTGCTGCAGTGGTGCATGGTGCTGTACTGACATTTTACATCTCATAAACACAGTAATATGTTTCCGAAATACCTTCTTTCTTCTGAGGTATGTCAGAAGTTCTGACTGTAAGTGCTGCAGATGGCTGGCAGTATAGTAGTATGCATCAGCTTTGTAATTTTGTCTGCTCCCGGTAACTGATGTTTATTGAAGTAATTTCTGAAGATGATCTGTTGGTTTCCAGAATATCATATTGGGCCAGAGGGGGGAATATTCATCTTGCTTTATTTCTTTTTCTTTTTTAACTCCTCAAATAAACTGGAAGTCTTCGTACCAACTCAGTTCCCATTATATTTCCATGGCATGTAGACATGCAGCACTTGACTTAAGGAATATAATTCATTGCTATCTTAACTACCTTCTCTGTGGCATCATGGGAGCCATTTCAGTGTAAATGACACCTTCTTTGTCTGTCTTGAGTGACCCTTAGAAATGAGCGTGCACTCAGACACGCACTTAAAGACTGTGATGTTCCCCAGAACTAACTTCTGGCATAAAATTAATTCCTGCTCAGGTTCTTTGTCTTTTAAAGGCTTACAAAGTACTTTCTGGTAGTCACTTATTCAAAACATGTACAGTTTTACTGGCTGTCGGTCTGGATAGGTCCCTGTTATAAAGAAGTCACACACTTAGTGTATCATCCAGGAACTGCCAAAACAGAAAAAGGGAACTTTAATTTCTCTTACTAAAAGACCATATTGTAAGGTATGCTCTACAGATATGATAAATATTTCTCAAAATTTCCACTGAATTGTCAGTCTTCTTTATTTGTTATTAGGAACTCAGATTCTTCCTATCAGAGATGTTGCATCTCTAGGTTTTTACATAAAAGATTCTGCATAAAACCTTTTTTCATAAAAACTTAAGACGATTTTGCTTTCAATAACTCTCTGAGAAGCAAGAAAGCCAGTCAGCCTGAAATTGCAGACATGGTGCCCAAGTGAGTGAAACCAGAAATTAACAATATTGACAGGAGACTCTTTCCTTGCCCACTACCATGTTGGTACACTGGACTCTTCTTCCCTAACAGATGGCTATGAAGAAGAATGTCTCGTAGTGCTGCTTGCATGGAAAATTGTTTGACCAATGTCATTTGAAGACAGGAAACCATTAATGTAAAGCACATGCAAACATGGGAGAACATTTTAAAACATGACTTTGAAGAGGTGCCCTGTAACTTAAACGTTCAATGTTTTCCGAAGAATCTACTGGGGAAAAAAGTTTGAGATTGTTTGTGGTAGTGCCGTACATAAAAAGAGACAAAATAAAAGGTGGAGATCACGAGGGTCTGAATTAAGTGTAAGAATGTATTGGAGGAGAAGATCCAGAGAGAGTCCTGTTCAGTTGTAAGAGCCAGAGATACCTGAAAGCTGATGAGCACTTGTTGCAGACAGATGGTAGCAAGAGGTGATGGAAAATATATGGCAAACCTAACAAACATTAGATTAGCGAAACAATGGATCTCTTCATAAACCAGACAAGCTACAATTATTGCAAGAAGGTGACAGTTTAGTCTTCTGGGAACTAGTTGATCCCTCAAGCATTGCCACTCCTATTACTCCAACCAAACTGATGAAGAGTTTCAGCCAGGATATTTTATTACAAATACATTCTTAAGAATATTCCATAAAAAAAAAAGTGGGCACCCCTCCCCCCCCCAAAGCCTCAAATGAGCTCAACTAAATAGAAGTCTGGTTTCAGAGAGGGTATAGGCCATCTCTGTGGCCAACTCTTCATAGGACAACTCTACATGGCCAGCTCTCTGCAGGGAGCCCCTAACCGTAACTTTACCCTAACTCTGACCCTTCCTGTGAAGAGTCAGCTGTGTAGAATTGCCTCCCGTGGAGAGCTGGCCCTTTCTGTTCAGAGGAGACCTGGGTTATTCCTTGTACTGAACTAGTTAGAGTGTTGAAAAAATGTCAGTTAACATCCAGGGACCTAATTGTCCCCAGCTGATATTTTAGTAACTTTCCCGCTAGCAAAAAGCCCTCAATCTTTGATTTATTGGAAAGACAAAACCTTACAGAAGAATGTCTTGCCATGGCATTTTACTTACGCATCTGTGACTTGTAATTCAATCTCTGTGCACAAAAGGTATACGTGCATATGCACAGAAAGGCTCCTTTTCCAATTTGCTTTTTAAAAGCTCACTTTTTAGATTCTGTGAGTTGAGCATACTGTCCGTGTAGTTCTCTTTCCTTTGGTAGAATATTAATCAAGCCTGTTGGCACAAGACCTTGTGGAAATGCAAAGTTGTAGAGGCCACGATGCTAATGGGTTTGCATGATGCTGCTGTCGTGACATCTCCTACCTCACATGTAAGTATGTGAATTCACCTCACTGAATGCGAGTATTAGTTATGCAGTCTCCCACAAAATTCAGCAATGCTGCTTTGTGGATAAGGAAGGCAAGAGTGAACTCTGCCTAAAGCTGTGCTAGAATATTTTTTTATTCCTTGCATTTCAAATCAGCCTACTCCAAATTAGTATCTCCTTTCATCTTTGGTTTATCTGAATGCCAAACCTCACCCAGTTTTTCTCAAAGAATGAAGGCTATGAGAGTTCTTTAATAAATTACTGGTTTTCTCTCCTGACTTCCATGGACAAGAACAGAAAATGTCAGAGCTTCATCACAAGAATTAAAATGTGAGGTGGGCAGTGAATACAGATTAATATTAGCCCATTAGTCTGGTATTATGTCAGATATTTCATAAGTTAGATCAATGTTACACCAGCTATTTCCAAGTGGCCTGTGAAATCTTTGTGAGTGTTTGATTTTTCAAAAGTGTGGAAGGCAGCTTTAAATTAGATCTGCAATAGTAATTATTTTACCAGCCAGACCTCAAGCATGAAAGATTTGGGCTGCATTCACAAGGTCATAAGATCTGACCTGATAACAGAAGCATTAATTTGAATTATGTAGAAGAAACACAGTTCCTTTGCTTATATTCTCTTCTAAAAAATAAAAAGGGAAAAAACCTCCCCAAACCAACCAAAACAACAGTCTTCTCATAAGAAGTGACTGAATACAGATTTCTAGCTCTTCTGAACTATTACAAACAAGCTCGATTTCCAGTATTGAATCTAAATAAGGTAGGATGCCAAATTAATTTTTGTCAACTTATTTTAGAATTGGCATTAAATACTTTGTTCTCATCTGCAAGCTTACTTTCTCTCTCTCTCATGCCCTAGAAAAGCTGGTCCCTCCAAATAACGACCCCTGGGCTGTTTGCTGTTGATCTCCTAATATTGCACAATGTCTTATGTTGTTCTTGGCCACTTGACATTAACAAACAAAAGGTCTTTAAATAGATACTTGTGAATTCCAAATACTACCACAAAAGAACAATAAGCAAGAAACAATCTTAAATTGCTATCATACTTATTGCACTCTCTCGAGTATAATTGCTTGGTCTAAAAACCAGTCTGATTAATAACTGTTTATTTAGAATACTTAGTTTTAAAAAAATTGATTGCGCCATTATGATTAAACGTATCCTAACAATACGGTTAATGATTCTTTTATGTTACTCAATTTACACATGCACGGCGTGTGGTTTTGATTTGACGAAGGTGCAGTCTACTTTTATTGTGACTTTAGCGTACTAAAGTTTTTAAAAATAACTTGAAAATCCCAGCTCCAAAATGTTCTGTAAGAAAAGGTAATCCTGCAAAGAGACTTTGTTTCTGTTATTTTCATTACATTTAAAATTAAAACACCACAATTATGTTCAAAGCAATTATAAATCATAAGCAAAACTTTAATAATTAGTGACTTGTTTGATGTAGTTAAGAAACCAAATACATCTTATAGTATTCTCTATCAGTGGAACATGTAAGTCATATTTTAAAATATTTGGGAAGACGTAACTTATAACTTGTTACTGTCAGTTTTTAATTCTTTAGGTTGTCTTCATTTTTTAGTAAACATCAGAAGCGTCTTATTTGATCTGCTTTCATAGAAAAAGCAGTATTGCAACAGGTGACTTTATGGAAAACTCAGCTTTGTAAAAAATACTTTCTCCAATCTGTGGATTTCTCTTTCAGTATGTCAGGCAACATCTTCCCTTAAAATCTCTGAGTGCTCTCAGCCCTGTCATTTTATCACTAACTTTTATATTGGAAAATATAAGCTGCTTTTACATCTGCCTATCAAAAATTTTTGAGACACGAGTCATCTGGGCTCAATTCACTAGGGAAAATGATTTTTGATGAACAAAAATTATATTCTTAATCTCAGTAATTTGGAATTATAAAAAGATCTTTAAGAAAATAACCAAGGCAGCTTGCAATGCATTTATGCACTCTATTGTAATAAACTAGTTAGGTAATTTTTTCATGTGTTGCTTTTGATCATACTGTGTCAAATCATTGATTCTGCTATGGAAATGGGAGACATTATGAGAGAAAAGCAGGCTGCAGTGATGGCGGTACACTCCCCATGAGGGTGGACAAAGGATCTTGTGGTTTGAATTTGGTGGTTTATTCTCTTGAACAAAAGTTTCATTGCTTATTCGTCTGTAGTCTGTTACACAACATTGGGAGCATGTGTCCTCAGAGAGGGAGAACACTATAAATTCACTATTTTAGTATTTTTTGCATGTATAATTGTACTTCTATGTGAAACTAATTCAATAGCAAATTTAAACAAATAACACTGTAATATGTGGCTACATATTTATGTAGAAAAATTCCATTCTTGAGAGGAGTGAAAGATCAAGATGCATAAACTGGATTCCTGATTGAAGTATGTTTCAGCTGTGATGGGGTTGTGAAGGGTTAGGGACCATGACCAGAAGCTTACAAAGTACTGTTTACTGAGAACACCCCAAGTCCTTTCCATTAGCTGTCCCAAATCATGTCTTCATGTTTTTTTTCCACAGAGCTAGTATTTTTGGGGAGGTATTTCATTAATTGTGTATTGTACATCAATGATAAATCAACATTTGGAGCTGTTAATGTTTGATTTTTCATAAAAATAATCTTTAATGCTAACTTTAAATAAAAAATAATGAAAGCAACAAAGGAAAAAAAAGTACTGATAGATCCACTTCTATCAATGGGAAGATGTGCCCCCATTGCACAGGCACATATACTTCTTTTTTTTGCAAATGTCATTAAAATAAATGTTTCTGTTGATATGGGAATTTTTTTTTTTTTTCTGGTAATTCAAAGTTCAGGAAAGTTCTTTTAATTTTAGAAGGCTTGAAGTTTTCTTCAAACCAGTTTGCTCATCCAAACTGCCTTCTAGGTTGTTGGACAAACTTTATTTTCTTGGTCTAGGCTGTTCTTCCTTTAGACTTCTTTTGATAAGTTCCATGTGGCAGATCTTCATGGGCAGCTGAGTATACCAGCAGGCTTTATTGAGATGTCTGGTTTGGAGAGTTATCTGCTATTCAAAGATGCCTGTTTCTTGGTTTTATGTCTTTGATCGTCTGAAAGTATTTAGAGTTCCTCATCTTGATGGAGGGAAGTAGCTACAGTTTCAGTATTCCAAATACTGATGTCCAATAAGTTGTTGTTTTCTTTCTTAAAAGCTTAAAGAACTTATTTTCCTGATCCACACATCTCCATTTGAATTATGGCTTTTACATTAATTGCCGTTCAAGACAGCGGTGTGTGTGTCTTTTATATCAGGAAGTGGATAGCATGTAAAGTCTTCTCTGGGGCATACTGAGCAGCAACCCTACTATTACTCCATCTGGAAAAGGGTGAAAAATATAATCATAATTTTCCTGATTTCCCTCAAAAATCATCAAGCTTGTGCATTTCCGCACCGTCAAGCTACTGACACACCTTTCTATACTGAAAGTATGGATATATCAAACTGTGGTCTTAAAGAGGCTGACATTTACATATTTTTAGGTCAATAATTAAAGCGATGAAAGTGCCAGCTGGTCATTTGAGAACTGCAAGATACATTTACCTGAAAGGTCAGGTAAATTCAGGAGCTAGCGTGGAAAGCTGTGAGGCTGGGCATTAATTCCAGAGGCTTTCTTGGTATTGATTACACAGATTGCGAGTGCTCATTTGTAAGCCAGAAGGCAGATACATCTTTTTGCAGGCCATTTGTCTCCTTTTGTTTCTTAATTAATATCACAGATTTGAAAACTTGCAGTAATGAAATTGGCCTGTTGATCAGGTTGGTCTTCAGCAGGAAGGTTTTGATATCTTAGGGTTTTTTATGTGCAGTTAACAGCAGTCTGTTATTTGCAAAAGGAAAACAAGCACAAAGTTGCCTATAATTGAAATAGTTATACTGATGTGAGAATTAAACACATTTTCTGCTTGATAACTATTTTAGGGTTAGATTTCAGAGAAAATACTGATTTTAAAAAATTGATTTTTCTCTGGATGTCTTTAGCCTGCTGCTTTTTATGATTAATATCTTACATGGGAAAAAATGGGTGATTATTTATTTTGAACATATGGCAATATTTTGAGTGATATAAAATATTGTAACATAATATTTTGAGTGATATAAAATATTGTAACATAATAATTTGATGCAAATTTCCTTAGTGTGCTCAGTGTTCTCTGATGAGTGTGCAGACATTTTCCAGAATAAAAGAGACATTATTTTTCTTTGTAAGAGTAAAAAAAGACATTAAGGCATAAACAAAAAATAGGAGGGACAAGGACACCAATGAAACATATAAAGTGCCGAAGTGACTGTTTTGTAAGGGAGGTGTTCTGTTTGATGTAAATAAATTTTCTAATTTCAGGTTCACTTTCAATTAGAAGACAACGATTTTTTTTATTTAGGCCACTAAAATCTAGACTGTTGCTTTATTTTATTGAAGTAAATTATATTTACATCAAATAGATGAGACGTGTGAGTTGGGAAACAGGAGTGCATTTATTAGAAGTCTAAGTGACCCTTCTGTAGTGTTAAGGTCAGAAAATGTTTTCACATCATGAAGTATTGCACATTTTGGATCTTCCCGAAGAGAGATTGGTGTAGGCAATAGCCATTGCTGTTCACATACACAGACAAAAAAAGCATCTTGGAAATGAACACTTATATGTTCCTATTTTTTTTTCCTTTGTGTATTATTGTGATCTTCCTTTAGGAAATGTCCAGGTTGCTATGTTATTTTAAGGTAACTGAAAGGGGTAGAAAATATTGTTGGAACCTGACCATCATCTAAATTAACTAGTCAGCATACAGATATCTATTAGAAAACGCTTTTGTGAAATCTGTGAATAATCTTTCACAGCCTATGACCTTATGTATGCTCAAAGATAAATGTTACATATATTAACTCAAGCAAGGAAATAGACTACTTGTTCTTTCCTTGAAAAACTAAAGAATAGGTTGCAGTACTTGGCTCAGATTTTATTATAAACATCATGATTAGGAAGAAAGATTGAATGCATCAGCTTTATTTTTTAAACAAAACTAAAAAAAAATTAAATTAAACAAATGGTTTAAAACTGCTGTAGCAGAAATTGCAAACTAGTTTGTTTTACAAAACTATCTGTTTTACATTTTACCTTTCTTTTTCCATACTTTTAAACCAAACATTAGAACTCAGACAGCTTTAACGTATCCTACTTGGCTGCCGAAGTAACTTTGCTAATTGAAAATTTCATGCCAGTGGCATTACTCTTGCCATTTTTAATAAATCTTGACAGATTTCACAGTTTTTTGTTCACTTCATTATTTTTTCCTCATGGTTTTCTGAAGATTTTTTTCCCTTTTCAAACACGTTCTAATATAACAACGCTGTTGGATAAATCTGGCAAACCCATTACTCATGGCCCATGCAATGAGAGCCATGTACAGTTGGTATTTACCAGGCCAGCCAAATGAAGCAAATACACAAAGCAGAAAAAAAAAAAAATACCCAGGAAAAATCATGTCCAATGGAGCATCCTGTTAAGAATAGCTCCATTTTCTGAGCTAACAGATAAACGGCGACTGGATTAAGAAAAGTAGCATCACACTTTCCACAGACTTTTGAACAACCGATAGTCCTGCCATATAATCTCTTTCATAAACTAATCAATTTATTACATATCATGTGATTATATGACCCGGTGTTGTTTTATTTTGTCATATCACAAAATATATTTTGTGATCTATGTACCTCATAATCACTTCCAGTAGCAAATTCTGAATTTATTAGATAAATGATGGACTTCTCTTGACACTAATTTTTTATGATCTTAAGAAACCCCTTACCTATCTTGTCTCTTCTTCCTCTTTCTCTGTTCTTCAGCATTGTAACTGTCTGTCTTGTACTGAGACTCCTACCCTAGACTGCTGCTTTATAAATTCAGGACGTCATCCCACCTAGCACACGAGAAAAGTGAGGGTGGGTTTGAACTACTCTTCTCAAACTGAGGATTTCAATTTCCAAAGGCAAACAATAGAACCTTTTAGAGAAAACAGTTGAATCCTTTTTCCGATAAGAAATTGGTCATAACCATGTGAAAAGTGCTAGTAAGTGTTGCGTATATTTTTGTTCTTAAATTCAGCTGTACTGGGGGTCTGTAGAGAGATCTGATAAGGTTGCAGTTGAGTCAGAGTGATTATATTATTTTATAGGATTGTTAGAGTGCGACGCTGTTGTAAAGGCAAAACACTTTTTCTGTATCCATAGATAACTGTAAAAAAGCCAAGAAAAATGAACTTTCTTCAGCACTTTCAATACTGAGTTAGAACTGTTAATTACAAGCCTTGTCTTTGTGTGAAGTGCACCAAGTATGAAACTCTTCTTTTGTCTCTGATACTTAGCCATTTCTTACAATAGCCATATAGAAAATTACAGCTCATCATTTCTGGGATAAGAAATGAAGAACAAGAGGAACTAACGAGTTAAGAGATGGCATAAATAATCTTTTGATGTGTGTGAAGGAAATATTGAAAATATTGTCCTCTATCCTAGCGTCACAGACAACGTGCTACCCAAAAGACTTTCCAGCTTTTCTTGTGGACACAGGATATTAAAAACATAAAAATAAAACTTAGACTTTCAGAGGAAGCAAAGGATAATGTTGCCTGCTACTCATTCTGTATCGGCACTGTAGCCTGTGGACAAATATGATTGGGGCCACTGTTTTGAGATATAACTTCAAGCTATATCTCAAAGTGATATTGTTTCATCTGGTACATTTTAGGTTACAGCTCTTTCTCTGACCTCATCGAGGGAAGGGTAAATGTGAAATTTAGGAATGATTTTTCCTATGTATCATCATTTTTTCAACACTTATGCTACAAAATGATTGTTTCACATTGAATTGAGGTAATATTTATAGCAACTCAGTGCTTTAATAAGAGTAGCTCGCATAATATTATAAAAAGGGCAGTATGATGAGTGGAGCTTTGTATGCTTGTGAGAAGAAGCTCTACAGATACTCAGAATTTAATATACAAATACACAGAGATAATTTAAAATTTTCAAGAGAAGTAAATGTAAACCAAAAACTTACCCGAGAAGCAGCACCTTTACTTGAAATCTGACAGTTATGATCCAGAATGCTGCTGCAGCATCTCATGGGCGTAGTAGTCTAGCATTATGTCTCTGATTTTCTTTTCTAGTCTAGAGCCGACAACGTTTACCATGTTGAACTGTATTCTTCATTCCTGATGAACCAATGTGATGCTCTGATCCCTGGTCAGCTAGGGAAAGGAACCTACAAAGCAAACTGCAGTTGCTATTAACATTGAGATGCTATTTCAGAATTCTTTTTTTTTTCCAAACTGTTGGCACAAAGCTGATGGTTTGCATGTGCGTATTAAGCCTAAGATGTCACTAAATAACATATATTTTTCACTCTCCAAGAACGAACAGAGCACCCCTAGAAAAATAATTTGAATGGGGCAGTTTGAACAGTTCTGTAGTTTGACCCCAGTTTTAAGGTTTCTCACCTTCAACATCTTTTTTTTATCCAAACTGCTAGATAAAATTGGAATGGTAAACAATCTATTTAATGTCAGTTCTGTTGACAGCATCCCTATCCATATGGGGCAGCTTATGGAGGTACAACTGGGCACAGAGAATCATTATTTGCTGGAACAGAGCCCAGCTATTGGGAAGTCATTTTTAACACTGGCCAAGAACTCATGAACTGCATTTTTAAATGTCTCTTTTTTTTCGAATGCAGTAACTGGCACTATTCCCAATGCTGACATAGAAAAAAATTGTTAAAACTATATGCACAACATGTCATCCATATTCACACATGTACTGCCACTACACTAACCTATCAGTAATGTGTTAAAACTTTGGTTAGCAGGATGAGGGGATTGATCCGAGAATAAGGTGTGGTAAAGATTTTAGATCATTTTCTGCTATGTAAATCTGCTTTAAAGGAAGCAGAAGTATTTCTTGTGCACTGCTTCCATCAGGTAGGGTCCCAGGTGCATAAAATGGTGTGAAGTGTGCATTCTGCGCTATCATGTGAGCCAGATAAGCTTGGTTTAGCATCAAGAACAGAATATTTTGTGCTCTGGATGGACACAGAACAGGTACTGTTGCAAATTCTAAGTCTTCATAGGTTGTTTTCCAGCAAAACATTTATCTGCTGAAAAGCATTAAGCAGCAAGAGTAACTCCAACTCCTTCAAAGTTTCATTAGTTTGGGTTTTTTTGAGGGTTTTTTTCCCCCAGTTCTAAATTCACAAACTAAGTGAAAATGGTGATGTTACTGTTTGCTTTTTTTCAGTCACCCATGGTCAGAGCATGGTCTGAACTGCTGTTGCACAGATGGTGCTGCCTAAGTCACAAGGGCTGTCTGCAGCAAGGCAAAACTTAAGAAGGGATATCTGAAAATCAGTGCACACTTTAATGCTCTCAGCTGGTATTGAAGCGGCTCTGAGTGAAAAAAATCGTAGGGCTCAACATGAGAGAGAGGTGGTTCTGGGCAAAGTAGTTAGGGAACTGATGGCAGAGGGACTTTTACCCCTGAGCAGACATGCCTGTGCTCTCTTTTTATTGCTTAGGTCTGCTCCAAACAGGATCTATTTGATTAAGTTCTAATATTTTTCTCTTCAAGAATGGACCCACAGCCCCACAAGGGCCATTTTTCCTTTGATGCAAACTAAAATATCTTCTGTGCAGTGGAATGATGTCAAAAGGAGAATGTCTCCCAGAACAGTATATAACTTGTCAAAAGAATTTTCTTAAAAGACAGGTGGTCATGATTCAGATCCCTGCTTTTGATCCAAAAAAGGGGTAATAACCTGGATATTACATAACCTGGCTTAATGCCCTAAGGACCGATTGCTCTAAATGGGAAAATATTCTTATTTCTAATCACCTTTTTTTCTCATGTTTTGGATTTTCGTATAGATCTGTCTGAAATAAAATATTCTGTGTTAAATTGAAATATTTATTTAGTCCAGAACTACTGTTTCTTTTTTCACTTTGGGAAGACAGACAAGCAAACAACTGAATTTATTTAAAATAAAATTAAGGAAATGCTTCCAAGTAAACCCAAATACGAAGATAATAAGAGGGATGGAACACCTACTATATGAGGACAGGCTGAGAGAATTGAGCTTGTTGTGGAGACCTTACAGCTGCCTGCCAGTGCTTAAATAGAGCCTACAGGGAAGATGGGGAGGGACTTTTTATCAGGGAGTGCAGTGATAGGATAAGGGGTAACTAAGAGGGGCGTTAGATATTAGGAAGAATTTTTTTACTGTGAGGATGGAGAGGCACTGGAACAACTTGTCCAGAGAAGTCACGGATGCCCCCTCCCTGAAGGTGTTCAAGGCCAGACTGGATGAAGCTTTGAGCAACCTGATTTAGTGAAAGTTGTCCCTGCCCATGGCAGGGGGTTAGAACTGGATGGGCTTTAAGATCCTTTCCAACCCAACTCATTCTATGATAGTATGAAATGCTAATAAAGGACCTTTTTTAAAAGATACTTAAACCCTTAGGTTTTTCTGAGTGGATAGCATTTTCAACTGTCATACCCTGTGAGGGACCACTGCTCAGGCATGCGGTCCCGTGCAAGGAGATTGCAACAACACCTTGGTCTGTAGCGTTAATCACTAATTTCTCCAGAAAGGTAACATTTTATTTTTACGTTTGTATTAACGTAGCACTTCAGAGTGTCTGCTATGGAGCCCACTCCATCTGGTACTAGGCAAAATAAAGGTAGAGTTTGTTTCTCCAAAGTGCTTACAATTGAATTTTTAACCTACTATATTTGCTTTCATTCCAAAGGTTATTTTCTCCAACAATTCCCATTTTAAGATAAGTCTATTCAAATTCTAAGATTAATCTTACTTCTCAAAATTAAAACATTTTTTTTTCAAGAGTTTTTAAAAAACATTTTTCTGTAGGTGAAAATTGCCAATGTAGAGCTCCTTTAAATAGCTGACTCTTCATTTTTAGGAAGCATTAATAAAACTTACCAGAGTTTCCGTGTTTTGATTATTTATATAGGTTTTTAATGTATATTGCTATTAATGGAAGATGACTGATATCTTTCAATCTAACCTAAAATTGCTCTGAACAGCATCCCAATACATTGGGACACAAGCATAACCTTAAATCTGTAAGTAATTTTTCTGGGAGGGGGATGCTATCTGCAGAACTGGAACACAAGAGTAGTGTTTAATATGGGAAGGTATTTGTATTTGCTTCTTTCTAAATTAGATGCTTTTTGCAGCAGTAATCAAACCAGCCTGTTTTGTGGTCTGCACAACAGACACATAAATAGAATGCAGATTATCTAGGAGAACAGTTAAATTGCACTTTTCCCCATAGATCTGACCTGAACCAGTCAGTGTTTGGTATGGTTCCAAGAGGCGCAGTGCTGCTAAAGTTACCATCTTTTAAAAATCTAGTTTTCCCTGTTTGTATTTATTGAAGATGCTCTGGCACAGTTAGCTGGTGTTGAAGCTGAGCATTCTGATTCCTATATCTGCAGCCCCCGTAATGTTTTGGAATTATGAGATATTTCTTATTGGTATTAAAAAGAAATGCTGTGTTACCACCCAAGAGATTGCTGAAATAATCCTTCCATAGATGTTTTGATTATTTGCTGGGCTATATTTTCGCATCGATTAATATTGATAAAGAAGCTGAAACCACTCTTTAAAAAGATAACATATAAATACAGAGTGTTGTTGCTTTCTTACTTCTGAAAATTTATACCCATTCATACAAAATGTTTTGTGCTTTTACATCACTCCAAATGCTATATAAAAACCTTCAAAGGAAACCGACTTCCTCCAAGGGGCAGATACATACCCAGATTTCTGAAGAGAAAAGTTGCTGCTGCAGTGGACTGCATGCTATAGTGTGCTTTGAAAAGGATATATTGGATGTCAAGTGCCCTAAACATTGAGCAGCCATTTAGTGGGCTGGCAACAGTGGGTTATGCTGTGGCATACCTGCACTATCTGTCAAGGGAAGACGCTGTTGTGTATTACACAGTCAGTTAGATCTGTCTCTGAGGGAGCCAAGAGCTGAGAATGAGGGCACTATCTTTCACCTCTTATGAATGGGAG
This sequence comes from Geococcyx californianus, assembly GCA_013389885.1. NCBI lineage: Eukaryota > Metazoa > Chordata > Aves > Cuculiformes > Neomorphidae > Geococcyx > Geococcyx californianus. The sequence continues at coordinate 25,403 of VWPV01024125.1, read as the reverse complement.
AGAGAGGAGAAGATTGCAGGAGATCACATCTTTCATTCGTGTTATAGATTAAGTGCCACCAGTCAAATGCTTTGCAGGCTCCTTTCTCAAGCTTAGTTCAACAACCACTTCCTTCTTTGCTGGCTCCTTATATGTTGTTTCAGTACTGAGTAAATAGATAAGGATGATAATTGTGTTTAGTACCTCATTTGTAAGAGGAGAGCAAGGCAAATGGGAAAGCAGAAGGATTTTCTCCTATAAGTAACAAACTAGAAGCACAGAAATTTGATATGAGAAAACTGTTGAAGTTAATTAAACGTGGTTTTGCCTTTTGAATAAACAGATATGACTAAACCTCTTCTGCGTACTTATAAAGGCAAAATAATCTTTCATACTGTGGCAGCTCCTGGGCAATGTCTCTTTCCCTTCCAGTTAATATGAATTGTGTCAAATATCCAGATGATTATGTTGTGTTTTTAAGAGAGATTCTGCACTAACACTGTCCTAACTGTGTGGGTCATTTATCTCATGTGACTAGGGGTCAGAAGTTGTATTTTCCTTAGGTTCTAGGTGAGAACAACTGAAAAATGCCTATACTTGTAAGGTAAAATCTGTAGCAAGCCTATGCTGGATGGAGATGTCAATACCATTTAATTAGAGATCTAACCTGCTTGGAGGAAATGTTTATTCTACCTCAGTTTGAAAGATAACAAGGACTACAATTGGTAGCTTGCTCACCACTTCTAAGCGAACCTGTTGGCAAGGGAAACCTAATGCCAGGTGTTTGTCTACTAGAGGCATGGAAAGAGGGAAGCCAGTTTGTGTTTCCTCCTTAATCATGAACTAATAACCCTCCTCTCAAACTCATCTTACTCAAACACAGTGGGTGTGGCTGGTGTACAATCTGTATCTGCACAAGTGAGCATTTGCGGACTCTTTCTGACCCCATTTTAGCCGTTCACACAGCAGTGCAGCTGAGTGCACCTTGGCCTTTCTGGTGCTATGAGAACCCCCTGGTGCTGTAGGACCCCCTCTGGCTGAGTGCCAGCCATTGACGCTTGCCTAAGGGCCTGCCCTCTTTCCTCACGAAAGCTGTGTCATGGTTTTTTGCCTTAAAACTTGGATGCTCGTGCATCTTTAATAGCATTGTGTACCGCCTGCCTTCGTGAATAGTGACTTGATCACGGCGTGATCATACTTGATCATGCCGTACCAAGTCTGAAGAGCATCCAACAAGTGGGTGACAAGGAAGTATGACTAAGATATAGGGAAGGGATGAAAGGGGGCAACGGCAGTTCAGAGGGAGAAAAGCAGCAGCTGTAATTCTTATGATCACTGTCAGTCTCACTTTGTGGACTCTTGTATTTGGAGCAAAGAAACTGGTGTTCTTGAGACTGGGTGGAAGGGTCAGATTTCCAAGTTTCTACCACACTTGGTAATGAAATAGATGTACTACATGGCTGCTTTCCTGTAGCATTTTTCATACAAACTGTAAACTAGGGAATAAACCCTGAGCTGTAAATTAGTCAAAATTAATAATAAATACTATCAGAGGGAGAGGGAATTACGGGAGAGGGAACAGATGAATTTTCAGCTTAATCTAGAAAACCTCTTAATCTCACAGTAAAACATTTTTCTAATATGTCTTTTTTTTTGGCTTTCCAACAAGCAAGGGGGAATGACCTGGGAGATCACCAGCAAGGCTGAGTCCAAGAAAAAAAGACTATGTAGTGGCATAGGATTTTAGTGGAACAGCTATTATTTTGTTATCTATCAGCTTCCAGAACAAGAGAAGGAATGTATTTTGGCAAAGGAGTTTTTTTCTTCCTAGCTGAGTATCTGAGGGTTTTTCACAGTATTAAGAATGGCATTAAAAAGTTGCATCCTTAAGCATTATTACACTAACACAGGTTTTAAATCTAGGTTTGTCTTATGGGTTTACCTACCCTGGAAAATATGTGAAGGACACTAAGATTCTTATTTTTACTAGTTGCTATATCTTAACACCCACTGTGGAAATCCTGAGTGCATAAAATATGTGAGTTAATTCAGTTCACTTAATAGATGCTGAAATTCACCAAGAATTAAACAAAAGTAGATAGCATGCAATAGGCTAGCTTATTTTGGAGCAGATTCTCAGAAAAGAACATGTATTCCAAGAAGTCCTTCAGCTTCTGCTAAATGGCTGCATTAGCTCTCTCAAGAAGCATTTCTGTGTGTTTAAGAGTTTCGTCTTGTGATTGAGTTATTAAGTAGCACAAAGTCTTGACTCAGTTTTCCTGAACAGCAGTTTATCATTGAGCTACTTACTGCAAACCAGCACAGAAGTAAATTTGCTCTTAGGCATTAGTGGATTACTGGTGAATTTTTGTTATTGTGATTAGGCATCTTCTACTTAATCTCCTGTGAAGATGTATTAAAGGCGATGAGTGTAGTGTGTATTCTACAACACTGAGCTTACTCAGTAGCTCTTCTGAAATAAATCTGACTTCCTGGGGATGGAGTTTAGCTTTACGTTACAGAAATTTGAGCCATTATGAGCATTAAATATTTAGCTCCTACAGAACGATTTCTGCAAATGTCTTATTGGTTTCTGGAACCTTTTCTAATGCAAGTCACTGTATCAAATACTGTGGCAGCCTAAGCCTATGTAAAAACTTGGGAAGTGAGGGCTGAAAAATAGGAACTTTCATAGCTAAAAGTGCTCTGAATACTGTACTTCCTGTCCTCCCTTCCATCCCTCCATGTCTTTTAGATCTTAGGCATGGAATGCCCCTGTTAAACATAATATTCAATCCTGTGTTGTATATAAAGATTTTCTTTCAGATTATCTATACTGGTTCTCACTTGGAAGTTGCTGAGGTAGGAAACAATGAGAATCTTTTAAAGTTTTGACAGACTTTTTCAAGGTCCAGCAACTTGGTCTGATGTCATAGCTGAGCCTGCTAGGAGCAGGAGGTTGATCTAGAGAACCCCTAAGGTTCCTTCCAACTTGAAGTATCCTACGATCCTATAACTAATTTTATGTCATAGTTTGTCTTTCTTACAGTCTGGTTTATAAACTGTAAGTTATACTTCTCTGAGTCTTCATGTTGCCCTTGCCTCTTCAGTAATTTAGAGTAAGGGAACAGTATTAATTACCACATTTAGGAGGCTGCCTTCTGTAAATGCATTTGGTACCAGCTGGACTTCCTGGAGAATACTGTGCAAATTTTTCTTTATCATGGACGAACGGGTCCATCTGTGAATTTAAGCTTGCTATTGCTAGGCTTCAAATGCTCCCAGAAGGAAGAAAGAAAGAAAGAAAAAAAGAGACAACCTAGCTGAGGCCTGCAAGATTTCTCTTACAGCAATCTCAAATTATAGAAGAATCATCTCCCAGTGGTATAGACACATCCATGTGAAGCCTTTTCTCATTTCTTTTGATTAAAGCTTCAAATCAATTTCTTGGTTTGTGGGTTGGTTTGTCTCTCAGCAATTGAGTGCAATGTGTTCCTCAGTCTCTCATTAGGCCTGTTCTCAAAAAAATTGCAAGAGCCCAGCTGCTGCAGTATCAGCTGTGACTGAGCAGGCAGAAATGTTACAGGATGATGTGCAATAGGATCTACTGCCTGAAGCCACCGGCTATTATCCAAAAGCTCTTCTTGTGCTCTACTATTGCAGTGTTTCTATTAGAAAAAAGGTGGATACGTGTAGCATCAGACCTTCTTCACGCAACCCAGCATGCCAGTTTAGCGAGACCACCTTCACAGGTGGATGCCAAGAGCTGTTTGTGATTTAGACCATGGCAGAATGCTGGTGTCTTCCCCTTAAAATAGCATGAAGCAACTGATCCTAACGCTCGATCCTAACCACTACACTTTGTCTTAAAAAAAAAGGCAAACCGAAAAAACCAAACAATAAACCAACCAACCAACCAACCAATGAAAATTCCAAATGCACCACCACCAAAACCTCACACTCACACACAAACCCCCCATCAGTAAGATCATTCTCCCCAGGCACTTTTGTTATTGAGTTTGTCTGTGGCCATCAAGGGACCCAGAGGTGACTGAGGCAGAGCTGCTCAGCTCTTCTAGGCTGCTGGTGATGTTGTTTCGCTTCTTTCACACAGTGATCCATCTGCACCTCCTTTGCCACTGGCCATTGCGGCACAAGTTTGTATGCCTGTGCTTGTGCCATCACTCAAAAAATTATGATTTTGCTGTGGTTTTCACTCGACTTTATGAGCTTTGTGGTCTGCACTGCAACTCTAGAGATGGTTATTGGGGGTGGGAGAACACAGCGCATACCTGCTCTTCATTTTATTCTTTGAGGAAGGTGTGACTGCTCTTGTACATCTCTGCCAGTTCATAATAGACAGGATCCTGCTGGGAAACATCTGTCTCTGTGGCAACCCCATCTTCCCACCTCATCTGCAGCCCCTTTTAACTTGCTGGATAGTGATGTCCAGGTAGATGAATAGTCCCTCTTAACCCTTTAGTTGCTGGCACAGCATGAGGCAGTTCCTAATACAAACATCATAACAAACACTCCACAAACATAGTTGAGTGTTCCTCATTTTCTGATTTACTCTTTAGAAGTAAAGAGGCAGAAACACTTGAGTGCTTGAGAGGAGGCTGGTTCAAGATCTGCTGTGTACAAAGTGTATTTTTTTTCCTTGTAGATTCAAAAGCAGGAAATATGCCAGATACCCTAAACAGTGTTGGTCTTAATTTTTCTGTGATGCTCTTACATCTTTAAGATGGGGATGGTAGTACCTCTTCATCTCCCAAGGAACTTGTGGAGGCAAATTTAGAATGTGCCACCCCAAGCAATATCCAGTACAAGAAAGTAGATTGTTTGCCATTAAGATTTAGAATTATGCACTAAATAACAGATATGAAAGGAAAGCATGAATAATTAAGCAAGTATTTATTATAAAGAACATAAATTCTTAAGGGAGAAAAGCGTGTTTTCACAGAACTATAGGTTGTATCAAACTGCACAAAGGGGCCAAGTAAAGACTGTGTAAGCAGTTTTATTCTTGCACTTAATAACTTTTGATGCCTGAGTTCGCAAAATTCATGTGCTTTCTTTGGAATTCCATGGAGCAGTTTGCTAAAATAACTCTCTTCGTAAAACAGGTTGCTCACTGGTGAAAATCAGAAAGAACTAGTGTCTTTAAAAATAGCACTTGTATATGATACACTTTGATATTTTGGGGCTTATGAAGCATTAATGAGATTTGTAGGAGTGATTGTTATTTTAAAAAATCACAGCAATTTATTGTTGCTAATTACTCTCTTGGCACTGCATGTATTTAAGATTAATTGGAATGCCTGTACTCAGTAATGAGGTCCCATGTAGTTTACACTGACTGACAACATCTTCCTTTGTCTGGAAAATTACCACACTAGAAAATCTGTAAACAGGGCAGTAGCTCTTGGCAATCAAATTTTGAAAGTTTTACTTGATACAGTAGCTACCATTTTACGATAAAAAGATCAGACAGTTCCAGTAGTTAATAATAACAATTTAAAAAATCCACAGGAATTCTTTCATGTAGTTATAACTTTTGCACACAGAAACAGATGTTTGACTGCTATGTAGTAAGACATAGCATTCAGATAGAGACCTGATTTCTCAGTGTAATACATCATGAATTAAAAATGCAGCATTTCTCAAAGATCTATTTTTATCACTATTTTACTGTTGTAAATTTAGTCATCAAAGGATAGATACAGGAAGAGCAATCCTTTCATCTCCATCTTGCAGAAACTGTGAATAAATAGTAGTAGATGTTGATAACGGAGAGGATTATGTTGTAGTGTGCTATGAGATTTTTTCTGAAATGCTTTGTTTGAGTATACATGTATGTGCATGTTTGTGCATTTAGGTGTTTCTTTGGCAGCTTATCTGTTTCTGTAGTTCATTTAAAATGGGAACTTTGTGTCATTCTGTCTAGGATGTATTTATCAGGTGGGGCTGATAAAGTATCATTTATTACAGACTTCTTTGTCAAAAAGTGAGAAATTACTGCTGGTGGCAGAATTCATTGTTGTTTGAACTGGAAACTCGGTCTTCCCAGGTACAGGCACATTTCTAGTGCTGGAGACAGAAAAAAACCCACCTGCCACCCAAAAAGTAACCACTCAAACCCCATAACTTGTATGACTCCTGCACTTTGAAATTGAAGCTACACTTAGTAACTCTGTCAATAAATTATTGTTTTCTGTGTGCTCCTGATCTTCTTGGAGAATTCCCCAATTAAAGAGCAGGTCCTTTTGCAGAAGCTATAGGGGTACAAATTGTCAGGTAGGGTCTGGAAAACTCTAACATCTACCATTTCTTTTGCGCACTTCCCATTTCCATATGTAGTGCAGTTAGTCCATAAAATTTCAATTAGGATTGTTGTATCAATCAGAATTGTCTTGAGCATTTCTTAGATAAGCCCTTGAATAAAATCGACAAAGTTGCAATATTAACGACCAATAGATACAGTAGTTTATTATCTGAATCTTTTTTATTTTTTCAGTGTTATAATTTCGTATAGGCTCACCTCTCTGCTCAACTGGTGATTAGATGAACCACTGATGTACAGAACTTACAACAAAATTAGCAGATATAAGTTTTACTTGCTTGGAGCACTGAGTATTATTGTTGATGCTTGAAGTAATTTGGAATTGCATTTTAAATGTGAAAAGCGTGGGTACTTACACTGCTATTTAATGAGACAGAATTAGTCTCAGAGCATGATTCCATTATATTGATATTTTTTTTTAGAAATGGAGAAGAGACGAGGTCCTGACTGTTTTGGTGATTAGTTACACATCTTCAAAGCATTTCAAAACTAAACCGTGCATAAGGCAATGTGTATTGGTACACATTAATTCTGAGTGGTTCTGCCCAAAGGAGATAACAGCATACGTGCTCCTTTTCAGCTGGCCAGCACTCCAGCAAGAGTCTGGACTACAACTGAAATCATGGTTCTCATTTCCAGGGTGCCTCTGGGGAATTTTGCACTTCAAGGGTTGATGGTAGCAGCAGTCATTTTTTCTCCAAACCCTGCCTTTGCCTGGAGGGTGCAAAAAAATGAGCAAAACTCCTGATACGGTTGTTTATTTCCCTGCACATCTGGGCAAAGGCCAGGAAAAGTCTGTCTCTTGATTAACAATGCTGTTTATTATATGCCAAATGTTTCTTTTCTGTTTGGAAGCGGCACTCTGACCTTTAATGTTAAAGTGACTGAGGAAGAGTGAAACTAGAGGGACCATGTGACTTTGTGCGCAGTGCCTAGCATGGTCAGGTGCTTTTCCTTGCTGGCAGCTGCTGCTGTGGGCAGCCAGAGGAACCTGGGAGAGGGATGGCATACAACTAGGTCAGTCTTGTCATCGATTTTGTCACTGTTTAATCTTAAAGGCTGGATGCAGCTACTAGAGCTGCAGAACATCAGGAACTTTCTACATTCATGCTTTAATCTTGCATCTGTGTTTTTAAAGCATTTTTAATTACAGTGGCGCAAAGGGAGATAATAACCAGATGAAAACACTACAATTCCTTTGCATTTCCACTAATGAACTAAGTAAAAGCTGGCACCACGTCCCACCTTAGCTATGTATATGTTCCACAGGTTTTTGTGGTGGTTTCTCAGGTTTGCTGTAAAACCTGACAAATGTTGTTGAAACTGAGCTATTAAAACTCAGATATCAGATCAGAAATGAGAAACTCCAAAATATCTCAGCAAAAAGACTTTCTGAAAGAAAAAATATATTTAAAATAAGTGGTGGGGTTTATATTTCATTGTATTTTTAAAAAAAAAATACTAACCCATAATAACTGGTTATGAACTGGGTATGAGTCTTGCAGATTCCTCAGCTTTCTTGGCCCAAAGAGATGCTATTCCCAGGAAGCTGGGTACCTCCTTGGAAATACACAGGAGTCATAGCAATCCTCTGATATCAGGCAGCACAGAGGTCCTGATAATCTTATCTCCTTATGGACCCTCAGGACTGCAACCTTTCTAGGCACCTGGGACTCTGGTGTGCCTATTTCTAAGGCATTTTATAGCCACTCTAAAATTTGAAGTGCTTGGGTTCCTTAGTCCAGGAGTCTTTCAGCATCGTTTGGTGCTGCTGCCCAGTAGGCAGAAATTTTGAGAGCTTGCACAACACAGCAACTTGCGATACAGAAGGTCAGAAAACCCAAGAAGTTATTAGCAGAAACCTGTGTGTTTTCTGAACCAGTACATTTCTGTAGATAACTGCTTTTGTCTGAATCATTTTATCAGATAATTTCTGAGTATTTCTACCCCATGCCTGTGCAATGTGAAACCATTGTACGTGCATCCTTGAAGAGAAGTCTGGCAATGCTGCTGAAACTTTGTATTGCAAAGTACCCAAGGATTTTTAAAGGCCAATAATTTATTTAGAGGGGTTTTTTTGCATAGCTTTCAAAAGAATTTAGTCCAGCACTATCTCAGAAATATTAGTAAGGTCGAATACTGTTAACCCAGAAAATCAAAAGTAATGAATCGAGGCCAGAAAAATAATGAGATTTCAAAATAAAAAAAAAATTATTATTTTTAATTTGCCTTCAGATGTCTCAGATCTCTAAGGTATTTTCATAATGTCCCCCATGATAACAAAGGCTAAACCCCTTCATTTTCAGCAAGGTACAGTTCTGAAATAAACATTCTTCTGCAATGGTAGCCTAGTCTATCGATGTAATAAATAAAATGTATTCATATATACATCCTATTTAAAAGTAATATGATAAATGTGCATAGAATCATAGCATCATTAAGGTTGGAAAAGAGCTCTAAGGTCATCCACTCCAGCAGTCAAAGTTGCAACTACTGATTCAATCATGGTAAATAGTTACAGAGGGGGTTAAAATAAGCAGACCCATAGAACAGAAAACCAAGAGGAAATTCAAGTTCTCTTGAAGAGTGTATGTTATGATTGCTGGATGCCACAGTGAGTGAGAAGCAAATCTCTTTTTGTCTTGGCACCATGTGGAACATTGACAGAGACAGATATCAAGGAAATAAAGTAGATCAATCATCATACACTTTTACCCCACAGTTAGCTCAAAGGCTGCAATAGCCTGTAACTTAGCACTGAAATGAAAGTTACACAAACATTCTTCTTGTCCCTAATGTCCAGATAAATCCATCCAGGTCCAGAAGCCTTTGCTGTAAGTGCCAAAGTCTATTAGGAGAGCCGCCTGCCGAGCTGTTCCAGTACAGAGTGTGTTCCCAGATGAGCCAACAGCTCTATTGAAATAGCAATAAAAGAATTTTCTGGTTTGTAGTAATGAAATAAAGGGATCGTTAGCTTATGTGTGCATGCTTCTAGTAAGAGACATTAGGAGGCCATTGACAAGCTGCACTTAATCATTAAATTTTAGAATTGCTTGTCAGTGTCGTGGTTTGAGTATTACCTCAAAGGAATGGATGGGTTTTAAAATCAAAGGAAGAATCACAAAATCTCTAAGGGGAGCTAATAGCGTAGCACACGTTTTGTCCTTCATCCTCTCAGGTGTATAAAGATTACCTCCTAGTGGCTTTCTAGTAATAGGGTTTGAAAAAATTTACTTTTTTTTTTCATGCTAGAACTGTCATTTTTTCAGGTCCAAACCTGTGCCAAAGATTCTTTAAGGTCCCTTCCAACCCAAAGCATTCTATGATTCTACAATTCATGGGTTCTTAATCCCTAATTCTTACTGCTTCTTGCTCAGTCTCTTTAGTCTACTTCTTTATTTGTAGATGAGTTGGTGCATTGTGGTTTTGTACATTCAAAATTATCAAAGCTAGAGAACTGAGTTTTTGCAAAGTAGTGAAACCTATGACTGGTTTAGACTCTTGAAAGAGCGTGATATTAATTTCTTATTAGCTTCTTTAGGCATTTTCATCTGAAAATTTTCCCTCTGTAGGTTGACAGCTTCATTAGTACTCATCACCCAAACAACCTGGGTCATTTCAAAATAATGAGTTTGTCATTTTATTTTTCTGAAGTACTCCTTCTCTTTCCTGTTTTTATTAGTCTTTCCGACAATTAGCACCTCTTTTTATGCATGCTGATTTTAAAAGCCAAAAAATAATGTTATTTAAATAAGATGCAGATTTGAGTATTTTATGTAAAATGATGATGCTTCACCCATTGTTGCCTCCTCACGATTCCCCAGTGTATGGAAGGTAATTTGAACCATGTGGGACTTGATAACTGAAGGCAGCAGAAATTTCTTTTGAGATTCCCTTAAAAGTGAGGAAATGAAAGGCTTTCATTACAATTATGATTTTAAAGGGAAAAAAAATGCTGTTTTTATAGGCCATAAGTACTTAATAATATTATGTAGTTGTTCGGATGCTTGTTTTCTCTGTGTTACTTTATGTATCTTTAACCTTGTAGGCCTATTCTCTGCTAAGTCCAAACAGGAATGAGAATAACTGGCTGTGTGCTATAAATAGGCTACTCTTACAACTGTATCATTTTTTTGATCAATATAGCACAGCAGATGCCATAGCTGGTCACTACCAAGCTGCAGTTATGAGAAACTGTGGATGCCTTAATAATCTGAGGGCTTTTTAGACCAAGAAATAGATACTTCGCTGCATCCATGAACACCTTGTGGAAACCAAGGGGATTCTTCTTACTGTATTTTTACTTAAAACTTAAAAAGTAACAAAGCAAGTGACCTCAAATAACCATTTCCTTCTTAAAGCAATCATCCAAGAAAAGACTCATTGTCTGCTTTGCCTCTTCCAACATTTTACCAGCAATTCTACCTGGTTATGCTTCTAAAACAGATTTAGTGCCATATGAAGGTCTTGTGCTTATAGTAATGCCACCTTATTCCTTATGTATTATTGAACCATATGTTTTTAGTGGTATTGGTAGCTTCAAAATGCATCAATTCATCTGATGCAGGTTGGGTGCTCTCTTGGTAAAACAGCTGGGTGCATAAATGAAAGCTGCAGCTTATGCATATCTCTGTGGCTGTGTTCAGTCATCCCCTCCCTCATAATTCACTTGGGGATGTGGATTCCACTGTTATGATTTTCTCAATTTGTTATGGTATTTGCACCTTCATTCTCTGGAACCAAATAAGGGGCCTCTGAAGTGAGACATTGCTACTGCTTTGGGCATCTCTTGTTTCAGGAAACATTTATCTTTTTTTTCTTTTTTTTTTTTTTTTTTTAGCATGAGCTGCAAAAAAAGCTGGAAAGGGTTTTTTCAGGATGCTTTGAAGACCATCTGTCTTTGTATTTGTTAAGAGGGTGAACAGTAGTCTTTGTGAAATGAGATAACATTGCACAAGCATATATATTTAAGCTCCAAGACTAAGGGAATTTCGTCCCTTGGACCATGTCAAACAACGAGGCAAATGTCTTTGTGTATCTTTTCTAAAATAGCAAATGCAGATCACTTTTGGAGACAGGATATTGGGACAGACCATTAAGTATCCTGACTTTGTAAATCAGATCTTTTGTACCTACCAGTGTCAAAGGTGGCAAGAGTTCAGACAAGGGATCCATCTTCTAGAATTTAATAAATTACACTACATCCTCTAAATTGCAATAACAAACTGCGTATCTTTTCTGATCTCACAGTTTAGGTAATTTGCATCAGTTCAAGTCAACTTCATTCCTAGTTTCAGTGGAAGTCTAAGAAGGAAAAGCAGGTGGGCTGCTTATAATGATAATACTCAAAATCCTTGTAGGAATATTGCCAGACTTGCTTGTGGTTGTGAAAGAGTTTGGTTTCTATATTGATTAATGTTACCAAGAAGTGCACCACACACATTCAGCAGATACTCACAGCTGGATTAACTTGTACCATAATTTATTTTTTTCTAGCTGAAATGAAGTATAATCATGTCCATTGTTCTAATTTTGTATATTAATGTGAATTTCTTCATGAAAATCTGGTTTTAATTCTTCTATTTGCTGAAGACTTCATTCAGTGAATGTTAGTGTCCATTTACAGAAATAAAGAAGAGATGCAACACAAAACAGGAATTCCTATGCCATTTTCACCCACCACTTAAACAGGTTTAATAGTGTGTTTTGTATGGATCATTAGCAGGTCTGTGTAAATTTGTACTGTATATGTCCGTTTTGAGACTGTTATGAGAAATTAAGAAGAAAAGAGGAAACAAAAATCCACATATTTAAGATCTTGTGTCATCTCAGCTGAGACTCATTGCCTACGACCTGGTCGACTGACTGCTGTGTTAATGGCAACCTAAACATTGTTTGATAGGCTGTAAGCATATTAAATATAAATGTAAGAGCAGACATTTTATTGTTTCTCAGAATATATACATTCAGCCAAACACTTGCATGCCTGACTTCTGAGTAAATCCAGCATATTCTCGAATGGGTTGATAAATGATGACCTCAGTAGTGAAATGTGCTGAATACACAACAATCAAATAATATGATGAAGTATTTGGACGGAGGAGCACATATGCTAAAGTAGTGTGGTTTCTAACTTTTGCTGGCCAAGAACCTTCAAGACTAGTAATGTACTGCAGCAAGCATCATCTGTTGCTCCCCCTGTGGGACTTCGGTTTCTATGTTTTAGTCTGACTCACAAAGTACACCATAGAGTTTCCAGGGCAAGATTCTTGTGCCAATCCTTAAGGTGAGGACCTGCCACCAAATAGCTTATGCGAACTATGAAGATTATACCTGCCACTGATGCCATGAGCAAATATTTCCGCTTTAGATAGATCAGGACAAATGATATTCACTTACAATGATTTCTTTGAGTATGCCTAACACTGATTTTTCCTGTCTGCCTTAGCAAGTGTCTTCTGAGCTTTGCCTGATGAACCATATGTATTGCTGAGGCTTGTTGTTGGCAGTAGTAATTTTCTTTTTCAAGATGAGCTCTCATTCAACCCGGTGTTTACAGTTTTATAAATGAGAGTACAGACAGTGTAGCCTTGAGGTCATAGAATTTTATCAAGTGTATTGATTCACTCCTACTCTGGCAAAAATGGTAATTATCACATGCTATTTTTCCACCATAGGGAGAAGCCTCCGAGTCATGAAGTACAGCTGAGCTTAGCCAGTTTACATTAAAACTAGGTTTTGGTAATTAAAAAATTACCCAGTCTTTCCTCCCTAGTTGAAAACATGCTGTAATAGTGCTGCGGAATTGTATTAAAGCAATACATTAAAGTGACTCTAAGTATCTCCATTCTAGAATAGCTTTATTGTTCGCAGACACCGACTCATTTTTATGTAAACTGCATATTAAACCAGAAGCTATTCATTACCATAGAGATGGGTGCACCAGCTACATTCCTAACAAGATCGTAATATGTTTTTTGCTTTAAAGCCCAAAAGTAAGTTTTTTGTTTGTTGCTAATCGATGCTGTTGTCTAAGAACCATCTAGGATTGCAGGAATCTTTTTTGTCTGAAATAAGTAAATATAACATTAAAATGTAATGGTTAAAGTAAGAGTAGTGGTAAGTGATAAGAATTCAGGTGTAAATTAGACCTTTCTTCAGGAATGTCAGAAATCCATAAACAATGTAACAAATAAGAAAACAATGATAACTGTTAAAAACTTAAAACATAGAAAACAGTTTAAATCTGTGTTCAGAGTCTCAACCCTAGTTTAGTCTTCCCAATATACACTGTAGTTCTCTATACAAAATTTTTTGCGTGTAACAGCCAGCAAAGTATTTTCTTTCTTAGTATGTACTCCTGTTTTCTGCAATGCTTCAGCATTTTTTTACATCATTACCATAGCATCTGGGTTATGTGCATAATAGCACTGTATTTTGGCTCCGGTATGGATACATGCATGTGTATATGTATTGATAGATATCCATGTGCATGAATCGATGTGGAAAAACATATATGCATTCAACTGTATAGAGGTGTTTAACAATACATCATAAAATCTGTGAACAGAAGAAGAAAAAAAGGATATTACCTGCTTTAACTCAGGTACCTCACATTGTGCAGAGAGAGAGTTATTTTGCAAGCCTTGTTAACAGAAACTCAGGTACAGAAGATGCAACGACGACAGCTACAAAACACGTCAGGTAGGGTGACCGTTACAGATGACCACTCAAACCCCAACATTTGCGGCATATGGCCCTCATATTTCTGTTCAGTTGCATAAAGTATGGCTTTATACATGTAACCGCTATGATTTGGGTTTGCTACACTTGGGAGTGATAGCCCGTGGACTTCGTGGAAGAAAGTGTGGCAGGCTTGCTAGTGGTAACAGCAGTGATATGAACAAATGTTTAAAATTATTTATCTAAGTCACATTTTTTTTCAGTGTTCCTCCAGTTATTCTTAATTTAATTCTACTGCAGAACTAAGGATCCAAGTACCTAAGTCAGTTGAAAGATACCATGGTCAGATACTATTCAGCAGAAAACTGTGGTGTAACAACTGTGCCTGAATGGAGAGCAATGACATTTCTTCTGAATTAATCTTTCCTAGTGCCCAGACAAATAGCACATTGAGCAAAACCTGTAGCTGTGTAAACAAACAGTAACACTAATAGAAAAACAACTTGCTGTAGGAAAAGCATCATAAAAACAAATGTTTTAAGAACAATAACAAACAAAACGCATCAGAGTAGTAGATGTTGATGAAAACAGAATTAAAATTATAAATACATCGTTCTTATAATTCCTTTCTGTGAATAAATCAGTTTAAGCAGCTTCTTATGTAAGAGCTAATAATATAAATATAATTAAAGGAAATAAATTAAATATAGTTAATACCAGAGAGAAAGAATAGTTTCTGAAGACCTGACTTTCTATTACATTAGCTTTGTCGTATGTTATTTTTGTCAGCACAGGGGTGACTCAGGAAGTGAATGGGTATTTTAATAAAGTCGTCTTGCTGTAGTTAGACAGTTAAAGGGTACTCAGGGCTGTGTTAGCTCCGGCCCAGAGCAGATCACTAAGCAGTGGTTCCAACTGGAAGAGCTTTTCTCAAAAGGCAGCGTACCCTCTGCGATAGGGTGCAGGGCAGTATGATGGTGACCACCACACCCTGGGGTTCCTGCACCATTCAGCTCTGTTCCACTACAGAAAATGAAGAGACTTCAAATATCTGCTCCCAGGGTGTTTTCCTTGTGCTTGAAGTTGAGGCTTCTGGAAAGGGAAGTCAGGGACCTCACTACTGGCTGACATGGCAGGTTCCAGGAGCTTCTGGTTCAGATGGATTTCTTGGATGGTGATGGTTGCTGAAAGGCACCGGGGAAAGGATGAGCAGTTGTTATTGAATGGGCATAGTTGCTCTCATTCCTTGTTTTGACAGAAAATGTCTTTGGGGGATTTTTACATTTGAAATGCTGTGGCTTTCAATATCCTGACTGTTTCCTGCCACCTTCTGCTTTCTTATGGTGATGACAGTACTTTGAGCAATTCCACTGCCTAGAAAATCCATTAACCCAAACTCTGATAGGAAGTTGAGGACACTGGTGTAGGTGCTGTACTTAGTGACTCACCACAGTAGGTACTGGAAGACTTACAGTGCATTGGGAGAGAAGACTCCCAGGTGTGGTCACCATATGAGCCCACTATACCCAATTTGTTTGAGGGATCCCCTTCCAGCTGAAGCTCTTCTAATACTCCAGCAAAGAGCTACTGTGTCCAGACCCAGTGGGAAAATGTAAGAACTTGCACACAAAGCTGGCAGTCCCAGCACAGACCCCCGCAAGATGGGGGAGATGCAGGTAGTGACCACAGCAAAAGTGTATGAGAGGGGAAAAATGTGCCTTTTTTGTATTGTTTCATACATTCTTACTTGCTTCAGGTCTTTTAAAATGGAGAGGTTGGTATCCTGCCTCCTCCTCTCTCTCATTCTCCAAATACCAGAGATTCTCAATGAAGAAAACAAGTAATCCTTTGGATAGTCACCAATGTTTGTAATCGCTTGGTGCCAGCATTTTAATAAGTAGCAGGTTTTTAAAATATATAGATTTAAATATTGGCTGTTGCATGTGTGACCGCAGCATGATTGTGATTATTTTTGTGCATGTGTGTGTGTTTGTTTATTCATCACTTATGGAAGAGTGTTTGAAAATAAAGATCTTTGTGGCTCAGCTAAACAGATGGAGTTGGCTGTACAAGACCTTTCTTTTCAATTAACAGTCTTTGCTCTCCATGGAAAGAAGAGACCTCTTTAGAAGAGCCTCGTCTTAGTCTCCTCTTATTGTCTAATTGAGCCTTTGAATTACAGTCAGTAAAAGCTCACAGCACATACAGTATCCAATCAGATGTATATTTTTAAATTAATCTACATTTGAATACCTTCTCTGATTTCCCACCAGCACCTGCAAAAGAAAAAAAAGAGGGGTGGGGGGAAAGGAAAAATGTTTGAAAAGAAAGGGAATACATTTGCAAGTTTAATTTCCCAAGGGAGAAGCGAGCTTTTCAGAGCAACTTTGATATGTTTCTTTTTTCTTTGTGTAACCTGTAGTTTAATTTTTGTTCACATTTTTGCATTCACATTTGCATCATAAAGAGTTTCCACTTTTCTTTTAAAGATTGTTCCAGAAACTCAAAATTATTTGTAGGAGAAAACCAGTAATAAGATGAAAATTTAAAAATTGTCTCCCTTTTCAGTAATTTGTATATACGATCTACTATGATTTCTGCTTTTTTTTACTAATATGAGCAGACAGCAATGTTTTTCAGAAGGTTGTGTGAAATATTGTTGCATTGCTATTTTCATGATGATTAAGTCAAGTCTGCATATTCTTTTTGATTGAATCAGCCTATATATGGAATTTTTGGTTTTCAGCGTTGAAGATACTTTCAACAAATTTTCTCCAACCCAAGCAAATGTTTTGGTTGCTCAGCATCCTTTCTAAAAGCTTCTTTCATGCCGCCAGTCCTGCAGCTGAGGTGCTTGTGAAGCTGTGAATAAAAAAGTACATAGAAAATCCTTGGAGGAGAGCAAAATATTTCTCTGATCTGTGTTTGTTAGAGCTGGAGTCCTATGGTTTTATTTCCTGCTCAGGCACGTTTTGCACAGGGATTTCCTAATTTGCTCTTGCCCATTGAGAAAGCAGAAGCAACACTACCTAGTAACATACTCAAATAAATATGAGATGGGATGTTTGCTTGTTACACAGGATCTGCATTTTGCCTTCCTGTTGTATACCTATCATGTAGATGTATACGTACGTATAGATGTCTTCTGCTACTGAATATCGTCTGCACACCCTTGCTGTGTTTGGATTAGCTCCAGCTTCCAAGTGACCTTTTGAAGGAGATGGCATATATATGGCTATTCACAAGCCTAGCTTCATCTGAACTGCTGGCCTCTTGTGTCATTTGCCTGCCAGCATTAAATATTATCCAGCAGTATTCAATATTACTCAGCCCCATACTGGGTCTATCTGCCAACTTCTATTCTAATTATCAACTGAAATGTTATAATTATATAAACCTATATCATATGCTGATTAACGTCCTCAACTGCAGTAATATGAATTTTATAAAGTATAGCTTGTGTTTAGGTTCTTATGTGGTATAAAAACCACATAATTCCTGCGCAGCTCATGATGTTTCGTGAGTAATGAGTGGGAAAGACCCTTTGCCCTTTCTTTTCCCAGTCTGGCTGAAAGAGGAATAACTTGGGTAATAGAGACGCTTTGCTTCTAGCTTTTAGTGAGTAGAGGTAGAGAGATAGGTGAATAGGTGAGAAGGAGAGGAAAATATAATTAAAGAAAAATGTGAAACATGTCTCTCAGTATTTCGGTGGCTGTATGGAATAGCAGATAGCCTGTTGGCTCTTGCAGAAAAAGGTTTGATGTACACAAAATATCGCCTGCAGGGATACAGTTTGAATTATATGAGCCATTTAAAGATTGTTCACAAACACCCCTGCAGCCTCCTCAAGAGAGGACAAATATTTTTTGGTGTTTGTCAACACTAACATCAAAGAGAGCTCCTGGAGACTAGCACGAGTACACACCATACTGGTCAGCAACACCGGGTCATGCCTTTGCATCAAGTCCTAAATGTGACTCAGAGCGAAAAACTTACACTCCTGGTTCCAAGGTTAGCTCAAGGGTAAAAGAGGGAATTTGTACTGTAAAAGAACTACAGCATTGCTCAAAGCAAGATGTTTTTGCAGCTCCTGAAAACACTGGCCCCATGTACTGCTCCTCCTCCAGAAGGTCAGGGTCGGAGCTATGGGTGGTGCACCTAACTGCATCAGTGCTACTCTTGTACTACTTGGAATGCAGATGCTTTATTTTCTAGTCCTTTTTTTGGTGGAGTGGTAGTTACGTTTTTCAGGTGGGTTATTTTTTTCCTGATCACTGTCAGGCCATTAAGGATGGTGGGTTTGTGTTATTCCAGTCCTTCCTGTTGTGTTACTATACAGCAGTTCACCTTCGGCAAAGACCTTTCTTCTTTGTCAAGAAATTTTGTGTTCCACAGCAGTAATCACAAAAGCCTTTTCCACTGCAAATTTCACACCTATCCTGTGGATGCAATAGATAATGTGCAAAATTTTTAAATGTTGAAGATGTAAAATGAATTAAAGATCCTAGTGTGTCCCTGAAAGAAGTAGGTTGTTGCATTAATTATTTTTCACACTTAAGTCTGTTTTCCTATTTTATCAATGGTTTTATCTTATCTGAAAATTAGACTGAAGGTTTCTTGTTTGTTCAGGAAATTGAGCAATAAAATGTTTATTGTTCACACATTTTTTTCACTCCATTTCCTGGGTGGATTATAGTTTTTCCATTATGTCCTTATTGGTTATAGTTTTTAGAATTTCTGCATATTTATGTTGTCCCACATTAAAAATTAAATTTTACTGCATGAATAACAGTTACAAAGTAGACTGACCAGGATGGAGAAAAAGGTAATTTTAAATAGAAACCTTATCACATAGTTCAAAATCACTATTTTTCTCACTGCTATTTTCTTTTAATCTCCTCATTGATATCAGTACGTGTGCCTGCAGAACCAAAATGAAGGCTTAATAATAGCATCACAATAGGAGCTCATTTCGTGTTATAAGAAATAATTTGCTGTTCTAGTGTGGTCTTCAGTGTTTCTGAATTATTGTCCATCCATCATTCTTTACTGTAATAAATGCAATATATAAATTTCTTCCACACCTTTTCAAATTTTCTATCCACAATTCTTCACCGTACAATGGAAGTCAGATCAGCTGCCATCATTCCATATTTCATGTCACTTTTACAATTCATGTTTTAAAAATATTGCCTACTTTACCTAAATAAACAAGAACGTTCATTTATTCATGTAGATCCAAATGTAATTTGATTTAGTTTAGAACAATTATCAATAGGAAAACAGCCTGAAACTTCTTCTATACCATCCAATATATCAGGATTTTTCTCTCACTTAATCCCTCCTTAAACAAGACCTCACTTTTAAAAATAAAATACTTCTCCACCAGATAAGAAAACTCTATACTATTGATACAATAATTTACCAAAGCAAGAAAGGTAACACATTTTTATGAATAATAAAACTATCTGGCATCAGAGCACATTAACAAAAATAGTGTTGCAGGACTTATAAGTGAGATGCTTCAATTTGTAAAACTGAAATAAGACTAGGATTCAATTTTCATAGGTGGTAGTTTGTTTTCTAATAAGGAGCCTGTTTCAATTTCACAAATCTTTCCTTGAAGCTGAGTTGCTAACCAATCTTACAGGGCAAAGAGTGCCCTCGGATACTTCTTTTGTTTTCACGATGCTATGTTGGTAAGAACAAAAAGCAAATTAGACCTCACTCTGAACCAGGAAAAGCTGGGAATTCTTGGTACATCCTGTCACTGCTTGTGAAGAGGAGTTGAATACTAAAGGAAGATGTAGCTTTATATACAAGTCCAAGTCCAAATGAGGGGGGCAAATGACACAAGCAAACTGAAAGTAGCAAGTAATGTAGTGACATCTTCAATACTAAATATTTCTGCTGGGGAGGTTTTATTTGATTTATTTATTTACTCATTTATTTTACAATGAAACACATCATACTTCCCATGAAAACAAGCAAAAGCATTCAAAAGAAGTATGATTTTTCTGTTGCAGTTAATTTTGAGATGAAACTTGTGTTTGGCTATAATAAATGTGCTGAAGCGTTAGAAGCAAAGTACATTTCTTGGCTATAAAAGAACTGAAAGTTAACTAATGAGATTAAGGGGCTTTTGGCATGGTGCAGCCATTCCCTGCTGATTGTGTGCAAGGGAACTTGCTGAGAATGAGATTTTCCTTCATTTTGTTCACTTAACAGGTGGATGATTGGGTTAATTTGACTTAATGATGCATTACAGCACAAATTTCTTTCCTTGCAGTCATGAAAAGCTTCACTGTATGAAGGGGATATTGTGGTATGGTCTGCTGGACAAAATGAGGAACGGTGCCCTCCCACAGACATCACACACAATTTACTTGACGCTTAGTACTTTCTGGCCAAGATTTAACAGTGCATTTGATCACGTAGAGGTAGAATCTTTCTGGTTGAGTAAATGAATATTTTTATGGTTAGCTGCATTTGAGCAAAAGCCTATGTGCTTTTACTGAGAGATTACACTGGTTGCAAAAACTCTTCTCCTGTCCATAGGGTGTGATTGGGAAATGTCAGTTCAAGGCAGCAAAGGCCTATTGCATAAGTTAACATTTGGCCAAGGCTTTTTAAATGACTGAAAATACCAGTTATGTGACAGCATCTAAATGTGTTAATGGTAATTGGTTCCAAGGTGTTGGTCATTCTCATCTAGACTGGGATAGAAACTGATTAATCCCACTGAAACTGAATTGATTATGTTTGAGCCCCTTGTCTGCAGTTTGCAGTTATTGTAAATAAAAGTGGTATGATTTTTTTTTAAAGCTATTTATGATGTTCATTTCCAAATCTGATGTTCAAATTATCTTAAATTGTATTATTTCTGGAAAGTTCCAGTTAAATGGTTCAGGCAAAACTAGTGATAAGTAAATAAGTTTTAGGATAGTTTATTCCAATAAAATGTCAAGTTCTCTTAGGTAAAAAGCCACTAGAGAAAGTCATGATTGTTCTTCTAATATTTCAGAGTGGGTTTTTTTTAAAGATCAAGGCATTTTAAGCAGGGTAGAGAATATCCAAGTATTTGCCAGGAATAAACTTGTATTCAGGATATGTTAATTATTATATACAGAAATTTTTTTGAAGTGCATTTCCAATATCAAGGATTGACTGAACTGTATTGGTGAGGTTGGGACCTGGGGTGGGGAATGAGAGGGGGAAGAGGGAGAAGAAAACACAACTGAGTGATGTCTTGTGCACAAAGTGCAGCCAATGGGCTTCTAATGTCTTTGGTCCACCTTATCCCTGTATCAGTTCTGCCTTTGCTGTAACTACTGACTCAGCTACGAAATCGAAACTGCCCTCATAAAGCCTGTTTTACACATCTCTGAAAGAGTGTCTGAGCTGGCTGTGTAAAAACAAGACCATTTTGTCATGTTACTTCTCTCCATGATTATTCAAGCCCCATGTGGCAAACTGTTTCTGCACATCCTTAACTTTTCAGAATAAACTGACCTGAAATGGACTTGTAGTCTTTAGGTATTGTACATGAACAAGTCCACAATAAAAGGAACAATTTAACATTGACTTTCCAAATCTCTCAAGTCAATCTAACTGAGCTTTAAACTGTGAAAAATACTCACTGAACAGAGCAAATAGGTAAGTTCTCATTTTGCATGTGTCTGTGTCAAGATCCAAAGTATAAAGCCCTCTGAACATGCTGTCTGGAAGAAAAAGGGGTGAAAACTGTGAAGAATAGATGGGATTAAGCTGAACAATATGTAGTCTTAAAGAATGATTCAAGCCTCTCCCACCTATTTGGAGAAAATGGTGCCCAAGAGTCAGGTTATTCAAGAAACAAAAGGCAAATAAAAGTGTAAACTATTTTTTTAACCTATATTTTAGTGAAATGATACTTTAATATAATTTGTTATTTATTTATATATACGTATGCTTGCACACCAAATCCATCCATCATTGAATTAATCAGTAGACTCTTGTTAAAAAAACAGCCAGTGATTGATTTCTGATAGCAGTGAAATATGAGGAGATTGTGTTGGGCAGCTTATATACTTAAACTGAACCACGATGTGCTCTTGACTCTCTGGGCATTTTCATAGATCTTCCTAGCAGCGGTCAGTTAGTCAGCTTTGAAGTAGCTAGCTTGAAAAATGAAAATATTGCTATAATGGAAGCACAAAGCTTAAACTGAGTGAATCCTGCTGCAGTTGTCCTTCCCCAAGTACCATTCACTACAGGTCAAAGTGCTGTAGTTGCTACCTTTAATCTTAGCCTTCCACTTTTTTCAATTTTTTTTACTCATATGTGAACTACATTAATCTATTAACAAAACCAGATGATGCATTGACATAATTGAGCCTCACCTTCAGATTAATTATGATGTTGTTTCATTTTAATGAACAGTTACATTGCAGTAAATGTACTTATTGTGTACATGTTAACATGTATATTTGCTTGCTTAGGCTTTTAAATAAAATCACTTAAAAACATGCAGAGCTAGTTTATTCAATTACCTTTTAGTGTAGCGTGTGAACTCAATGGCCATGGGTGACCTCAGATCATAATTTTACATGTTGCTTTCCCTTGATTCTAAATAAATCTGGTCCTTCACAGGGGCTGTGTAACCCATTTGTGTAAAACTTCTGAATGTTTTCTGTAAAATGGATCTTTAACAGGACAAGTAAAGTTCCTCCCAACAATTTCCGTGCTATAGACTTAATACAACATGTTCTCTGGATCTCTGGTATTTAAGGTACATTTTTACCTTTTCTTTAAGTGTGAAAACTATAGAAAAAGGTTTGGAGTTGGCTTGACTTGTTTATTTTATTTTATTTTATTTTATTTGCTCATCTTCTGAACAACCAAAAACAATGTTATGCATTATGCATGCAATGCTCCGCATCCAGTTGTTGGACCAGAGACCAAGATCTGCTTGTTTGTATTCATTCAGTTTGCTGTCAGTCCTGCTTAACCCTGTTTTCTTTATTGTAATCTCAGTTCAGATGAGAAAGTCTTAGTATGCCCTGCAAAGCAATGTTCACCCTAATGTCTCTACTTTAGAAGTAAATATTGCAAGAATAGCAAATAAATTAACTTGAAGCAGAGCGAGAAAGAGAAGGATTTCCAAGAAGTGCTGGAGCGTCCAGAGATTTTATATTATGCTTTCACTGTCTTTTTTCATTTGACTGCTTAGAGCAACCATTATTTTACATCCATTTGGTTTGTATAGAAGGAGCTGTGCTGTGATGGATGGAGTTGTCTTAATCCCGCTGAGCTGGGTTTTTAACTATTGTGCCAGTGCATTACGTTTACTAACAGCTGTACTGTGAGAAGTTAGAACTGCCTTCTCCTCCCCTTTTCAAGCTAATAAAGAAGAGTATAGGGTAAAAGCCTATATAGATCTGGAAGTAATTTAGGAGGTACTTTTCATTCCTGAACAGGCTAAGCATATCAGACAGATGATTTCACAAAGGTTCTGTCCTCAGACATTTTCACTCAGAAATGAATAGTGCCCTTCTAACCCAAATACAGATAAATATGAATGCATGACAGTATCACATATTTATTGGATGGAACCAAGACCAAGTCTTAAGATTCTGACTACTTTAATGGAATGAGAAAAGTAGTGTCATGAAAGGACAAAACAATATTACTTTCTGTTTTATGAATCCTCTCTTAGTTTTTCCTTCTAAATCATATCATTTTGACATTTCAAATTTAAAAAAATAGATGCTTTACCTTTAAATAGCTTGTCTCAGTCTCTCTTTTTTTCTCCATTTGGGGGAAGCTGCAGTTGTATATTCTGTAGGTCTTCTGAGTGGTGTATTTTGACTGTATTTGAAACGTCACCAGTCTTTCTTCTATAATGAAGAACATGAAGATTTCTGTGTATTTGCTTCTGGAGCCCATTGCCTTCAGAAGATTCATCCAGAATGACTCTAAAGTTTTTTTATTCCTGGGAGCTTCCAGCGCATCTCTTCTGGATCCTATGAAGGTGGTGAGGCACTGGAACAGATTGCCTGGAGAAGTTGTAGATTTCCCATCCCTGGAGGTGTTCGAGGCCAGGTTGGATGAGGCTTTGAGCACCCTAATCTAAGTAGATGTCCCTGCCCATGGCAGGGAGGTTGGAACTACATGATCTTGATGGTTCCTTCCAACCCAAACCATTCT
Source organism: Geococcyx californianus (assembly GCA_013389885.1). Classification (NCBI taxonomy): domain Eukaryota; kingdom Metazoa; phylum Chordata; class Aves; order Cuculiformes; family Neomorphidae; genus Geococcyx; species Geococcyx californianus. The sequence goes on along the minus strand of VWPV01024125.1, from coordinate 1,210 downwards.
ATGTTCCTAGATTTTGGTTTCTGATCCTACTTCTGATCCTTACTAATGCTAATCAAAGGGCCCCACAAAGCTGGCTCGTGTTGGTGATAGGGATGAGTTCTTGTTGATAACCTCCTTTCCTGCTGCCCCTGACCTCCCAGCATTTTCCTCTCCCACCTCCCCCTTTTTCCCCTCTTCAATGCATAAACCTTTTAGCCTCTTTTTCACTCGGCCTAAACATGCCAGTCCTCTGGTCTCTTTTCACTCAGTACTTCCAGATCCCATTGAGCAGCCGGTAAAACATCTTTACGTCTACTCCAGTTTCTAAGCATGAGTGAGAAGAACTGAACATGAGTGACCCAACCTGCTGGAACTTCCACCAGTGCTTTGTGGCAGAGCCTTCTTTGGGAATTACCTCTGGTGAATCACAGCCACCTTTTCCTTTTTGCACTGGAATTTCTGAGTTGTTCAAAAATATACTACTGCTTCCATTCCTACTTAAACTCAGTTATTTCCAAATGATCATTTTATAACAAGGATAGTGTGAAGTGTAGGACTTTTGGAATATTGGATTTTATCTGATGCTAAAAATTCAGTTGGTTCACACAACTTTTTATTGTGATTCTCTTTTTTTTACTGATACCTTCTACTTCTGGTGTGTCCCAGAGAGTAAATTTTCACTAGGGCACGCCTGCATTTTATGCCAGAACCTATGTAAACATCTGCCATTTGCTGAATTATCCATATGATCATTCAAATGTATTCTGCATTTGTAAAATTGCCTAGAGATGAATGCATGTGCATCTGTGGTTGATGACAGCCTAAAACCAGAGGATTGAACCACCTCTGCATTAAATAGCATGCAGCCAACACAACCACGACTGCAACAAACAATATGAGCACTAAACCTCAAAATATATAATAGAGATATTATTTGAAATTGTAGTTATTACTTTTGTAACTCTTAGTTCAAGAGAGAGCGTTATTTCCCTTGGATCCAATTCATCTCTGTTCTCTGAATAAGAAACAAGAATTTGGTCTCTGAAACAATTGCTGTTGTGGCAGCCACAAATTACACTGTGGTGCTGCTAATGCCTTGCGGAGCAAAATGTACCTGCAGCATCTTCTTTTTTATTGATTCTTTTTGTTAGTCTGCACGGAGCACTACAATAGAACTACAGAATTTCCAATATAATTTCTAGCAGAATTTTTTATTATTATCATTATTATT